>JANHGO010002550.1:0-29641 GCA_024606505.1 Aquila spilogaster
AGCCTTTCCTCATAAGAGAGATGTTCCAGGCCCTTTATCATCTTTGTAGCCCTCCGCTGCACTCTTTCCAGGAGATCTCTGTCTTTTTTTGTACCGGGGAGCCCAGAACTGGATATAGCACTCCAGGTGAGGACTCACCAGGGCACAGTAGAGGGGGAGGATCACCCCCCTCGACCCACTGGCCATGCTCTTTTTAATGCATCCCAGGATACCATTGGCCTTCTTGGCCACCAGGGCACACTGCTGGCTCATGGCCAACCTGTCGGTGATATTTAAAAAGTCACCCTGCTTAAAGGAAAAAAAGAGGATATGCAAAGACATAACAATATAAAAAATCCCAACTGTACACTGACACGTCCAAGAACAGTATCACACGCATAGAGGTATTGTTTTTTTAAGGGTTCACCATTTTCTCATGTCCAATGATCTTTTAGTGTACACTAAACTGCTATCCTTTGCTGAATCCTGTAGTGTCCACATGTGCTAACTAGTGTTTTTTAAGGCTAGTAATTTCTCACTGAAGTGTTTCCAGTTGATTTGGCCTGAACTCATTCCAACAAAAGTTTTTTGTGTCTGTGAGATCACTGTCATGAATATACATCTTAGTATGATGTCCTTAAGCGTCCAATGCCTGCACACGAAGTTTTTCAATGCTGAGGAAATCCAGCAGATGCTTGTAGCCTCTCTGGTGCAGGACAGTCCAGTGTTTTGCTTTCAAGCAGTTGGCTTCTTTGCAGCAGCTTGCGTATTCGTCCTGACTCGCTTCTTTCCTGAGTAGTAATCTAAAGAATAACATGCAAACAGACAGAATTACAACTGCGACGCTAATAAGGACTGCTTCAAAGAAATCTCTCAAATCTTGTTTTTGTCATTTAGACTCCTCCAAGGCTAGTGAATGAATAAAACCAATACTTTTAGTATGTTCCATGTAAAACTGTGTAATAACAAGCAAAACAAAGGAAATGTGCTGGCTTTTATCCAGTTTTGATCAAAAGACTCTTGACTCTATTACACAAGATGAGCAATGTGACATTTCACTCCATTTTTTAGATCTACTGCTGCAGTGCTTTCCAGTCAGAAATAGTTACTTTTTCCTCCTTAAACTTAACAAAAAAAAATCACCAAGAAGAAACATATTTATGGGACACTTTATTTCTGCTTATTAGATCAAATGTGGATTCAGGGAAGGCTGCATAAAACCTTGCATTACCACTGAATTATAACTCATTCTTCACTCAGATGGTAAGTACTGTAACTCAAGGGGAGAACATCCCTTACTTTTTCATATGGTGGTTGAATTTCTGTTTTCAGGTGCAAATATAAGTCAACATTAACTACAGAACTGCAAATACAACAAAGGGTTTATATAAGAATTATCTCCTTGCCTCCCACCTTCACACTGAAAAATACTCTTTCCAGACAGATAGGGCTAAATCAGCTGAAATAAAAGCTAGATGTTTACTTATGTTTAGAATTGATAGGGTTTACCTGTTGTAAATTATTTGGGTTCATATTAATGAAACTACTATTTAAATCAATTGAGGATGTGGGCTTCACAATGTTTAAACCTGAGCTTCGTGTAGAGTCAAATTGGCAGCATAAATATAATACCAAGTATTATTGGTAGGATGACTGGAATCTGATTGGCTTTCATAGCCAAGCTTGCGCAAGGGGATTCTTGATGTCAGCTTCTTTAAGGGTACATCTACATGGCGTGGTGCAATGGAGCAAAGCAGTTATCCTGAGTTAAGCTTCTGGAGAAGGATTTGGTCCCAAGGGCAATGTATTCTCCCAAGCAGGAGCATGCAGAGCTAACTCCAAAGAACAGCAATAATCCACTGTACTCTCTCAGCAGAGAAAAAGAATAGCAGAAAAAAAATAAAGCTTACGCTACAAAATGTAACCCTTATTTCGCCCATTTATAAGATTTCTATATAACTATCTTTCATTTCACTTGGAGAAAATAAATGCATTAAGGACATGCTTAGCAGGTGAAAGTCAAAAAAGACTTAGACAGTCGTTATTCCCATCTCTGCTCATGAAGAATTCAGCTAGAGGCCAGCTGCTATGTGCTCACATGCCTCATAGCTGAGACCAGTTTCAGAACTGATAGAGGTATGTAATAGTCAGGGGGATACAGATTCCCCAGAGCCATATTTAGAAGGTCCAGCCTTCCCCTAAGACACTAAACAGAGTCCATGGAAGTTGGCTACTTTCCCTGAGGGCCTCTGAAGAGCACTTTCACTGGCATAAGCAACATACTAAGAAGGAAAATCTTGTCTGCAGCCCATCAGTAGGAAAACCTGAGCGCAGGGACCTAGGAGGAAATAATTTCTGTTGTTTAAATGTACTTACCTAAATACCGGATTTCCTTTCATTCCCATTTTGTCCCATCCACCTTGCAGAAAATGGGGCTTTAGAACTTTTTCTAAGCAATACCAGCTAGTGAAAATGCTAGATCGTTACGAATTTTCTCAACCTTGACCTTTAAGCAAAGGGACTTACAAACCTCTCCCAGAAGAGCTAAGGTTTGAACCAGGCTGATACAATCCAAAAAGTTTGGAAAAGAAGCGTAGAGGTGGCGTGGTTCACCAACCTTGGTTATTGAAGAAAAAAATAAAAAGAAAGGGAAAATGTGAAAAAGACTTATAGCCTGTAGCTGATCTGGTTTTTGAACTTGAGGCTCTCCCAGAAAACAGCAGAACCACACTGGGACCACAATGAAAAAAGAGAGAATGAGGATGGAGCAGTGTACATAAAAGGGGTGGGAGACAAAAGGGAAAACTTACTTTTGTATTGGTTAGCTCTCTGTATGTCTAAGGAGTCAAACAGAGCAGAAAAACCTCTGCTCCTTCCACTCTGGAGGCACCAACATCCACAAAACCCCACAGCTGACTTTTAATATACTGATATTTATTTAATGGTCCACAGCTGTCTTTTAAAGTCTAAATTAAACACACATTGCTGGATCTTAATGTAAAGCACTGCAATGTTCCTGTTGACTGAAGGAGAATGCAGACAGCTGTGCTCAGATCCAATCTCAGATCTCAGTGCTAAACAAAGTTCATTAGAAGATGGTAGAAGCTGAGTGAACGGGCAGGAGCAATGAGTCAGACTGTACCAGTAGGTATTACTTTCCCATAAAATTGTCTTGAGTTTTGCCTGAATTACTTCAGTTGCACTCAGAGGAAGCTTTCTGATGCTAGACGGAAACTTCTAAAGCATAGCTCAGCTGGCAGTATGAAGGATGTATGTTTGTATGTCTGTCTGTCTGTCACTCTGTGTGCAGGAATGAGAGAGGGACTGATCTCCAAGTCTCTCCAAAAAAGACAACTGCAAACTATTTTCCAGGCCCATTTCATAGACTCAGATTCATTGGGGAGAAGGGTACTGATGTTAGATTAACGTGTTTTCTCATATGAAAATAGATGTGGGAAAGTGTTAAACTGTGTAGCGTGGTATTTTGGTTTCCATATCCCCTGTTGAAATGTCTCTTGCCTGGGGAAAACAAAACGGAAGAAAAATATCCCCTGGAAATATCTACATAATTTACTCCCACACACCCAGTGAAAGATTTACAATTGAACAGCAGTTCCCTCAAACCATCACAACATTGTACTCTGAATTACTCTTCTGTACTCCTACCTGTAAATCATACTGTTAATTAGTTAATGGCTGTAAAGTGCTTTGGAGAAGAAAAGAGCACTCATTAAATATCACTGCTCTGTACACTAGTGTACAATGTTCCACTCTTTATTAATCTCCAATCTCTTCCCGGACCTCTCTCTACCAATTAAGTTTCATGCCCTCAAATAGCAAATTATTCTACTCCCCGATTTACTGTGATCAACATCACTGTTCAGAAAGTGTTTCCTGAACCTTAGCTTCAATTATCTCCAAGGCAATTTCAAGCTGGTGTTTTACATCAAATTCCCATTAGAATATCTTTGGTCTAGGTCTTGAAATTCTCAGACTTGGATTAAGAAAATCCTCAAAAGGACATGGAAAATCTAATCTATGGGATTACATTTTTCAAACAAGCTCAAATTCCTGTTGAGAAGAGTAAAGGAGGGGCCAGATTTCCAGAAGACCTTGGTATGCACGACGCTGAGGACTTTTAAGAACCGAAAGCTCTTTTACGGGTTTTGAAACTCCTTTGTTTTGCACATCTGGCAGCAAGTTCTGCTGAGAGGCATCTGAAAACCTAGCCTCTTCTGCCACCGGGACAAGTTTAAGACTGATCTGCCCTTACATTTCCCGGATACCTTCACTGAGAACAACATACAAGCTGAAGTCAGGTGAACTGGTTCCTGCTTGAGAAGTAAGTCCACTGCTTTTCTCACACTGCCCATCTAACCCTCCTAACCATCCCAATCAAGCGGTCACTGTCTTACTGCTCTGACTCTGGCAGGTCCTAAAAGGACCCTGAGGGCCAGGAGGGTGGTTGTGTCCCTGTACCTCTGACAGACACATCACATGCCTGTTTATTTATACTTCGTTCTCTTTCAGATGCTCCTTTAAAGGGCTGCACTTCGTTAAAGCAAGAGCAGTGACCTGCCATAGAATTTCTTGTTTGGAACCAGGTTTGATTATCAGAGCAATACCAAAGCCTTTCATACCTGTTAAAGACGTCTGTCTTCTTTTCTTCCCTTCTGGGACCTTCCCAGCCCCTGTTTGTTTGGAAGCCTTTGGTTTCTCCGCCAGTGCCAACTGATGACCCTTTTCCTCCCTGCACAGGGGCCGGTTCAGGTGCTGCAGTGGCTTCCGTGTCTCTCTCACCACACAGCTGTGGTAGAAGGCTGGCACCTCATGGCCCCCCAGCTCTTCCCACTGCAGGAATCCCTCCACTGGCACATCCTGCAGGAAATCGAAGTTCCACTTCTGCTGGGCCACCTCGATGTTGCTGTGCAGCATGTGCTGGAAGTCCCAGTGCAGCTGCTCGTGGTCTACCGGGCCAAAGAGATTCCGTTGGGTGTGCGCTATCTTCCCCAGCTGCCACTCCATCTTTTCTCCTGGATGCTGCTCTCTGGTGAGTGTACCCAGCAGAGACTCCCTGCCGAGAACAGAAAGACCATCATTCACTCTCTGTGTGTGGCAGTAAACCCAAATCCCTTTGATTCTGCTGTGGAGAATCCTGGCTTATTTTGGATGAAATTTATCCTGGTCTCTAGACCAGAGGGAAAATTCCCATTGATTTCTCTAGGATTTGTCTGTGGCAGCAGCTCTGACAGGGAATGGGTAAAGATGAAATGCTTTCACCTCTCCTGTGCATCCCTATTCTAGCATATCCCAAGCAAAGGCTTGCCCTATGGGGACAGAGCTGTACAAGGAAGTGGAGAACACTCCTTGAGGCAGTGACTGTTATTTTCCTTTGTTGTGCTTTGTTTACACTGCCTAGCAGTGAGCAGTCTTGTTTACAGGACTCTAGACTCCTAGGAGCTGCTGCAGTATGAACGGTGGCAAAAGAGAGAGCATAGAGGTGGGAGATGGGAAAACTGCCAAGAGCATCTTTGTAAACAAGGGAAATATACTGAAAAGGATGACTTCTAGAACAAATAAGGGAGACGGCAAACAGAAAAATACAGAAACTAGCTTAATTTTACAGTGGAGGTAGCATTACTTTCCCAACTACTCTAACCATTTATTTTACAGCATCAGCCAGTTAGAGGATAAAGATGACCAGAGATATCACTTGGTTGTTTCCTGGTACTTTTATTCCTATTTCCTGCAGCAAGTGCCTGAGAAATGTCCCAGTCCCAGACAACAGGATCTCATTTCTGGTATCAGCAAATCCCATTCAAGCACTGGGCAGGCCAGCATGCAGGCAGGAGAGGTTTGCATTCTCCCCTGGCAGGTAAGGTGAAGACACAGCAAGGTAGAGGAAAGAAATCAGGCACTTTGCAGATTTCACAGACCAGCAAGGGCTGGTAGATACATTTACCAAATATGTTCACCTACTAATTTCTGCTCAAGTCTTTTAACTTCTGGAAGAGCTTGAAAATAGATCTTCGATGTCATTTAATTCTTTCTCTCTCTGCATCCTCAAAACTCAGTCCCTTCTCCAAAGCTGGGATGCATTGCAGAAGACAGGCTAAGAAGAAACCTCAGAGAAACATTAGCAAACAGCCATGCTTTGGATCTGTTGCACTACTGAATTCTGAAGGGTATGAAGACTTTAGGCACTGAGCTAAGAGAGTTTAACTAGTGACCGTGTGCAGATGATGCAGATAGTTAAAACTGGAGCACCATAGCTTTTGCAGAACCACAAGTTTGGGGTTGGTCTCCAGCATCCCAAAAGGGTGCTTCCAGTGCAGCAGACACAAACCCAGATGCAATTTGTGTAACCACCCCTCCCTATTATTTCTGCAGGTCTGCATCTAATCTAAGCAAACTGAGCATCCCATGGCACTCATGCCCCACTGCCTACTCTGTCACTTTGTGGCTATAGTATCAAGAGCTTGTCAGCAACGGGCTGCTGTTGGCACAGAGATAATTCTGCACACCAACTGCAGCAGAAAGCTCAGGTATTGAGGGGATGTAGTTACCTCATTTCAGGTGGAAGCTGAGCATCAGTTTTGCAGGTGATAATGCAGAGTAGCAGGAATCCAGAGAGGCAGATGGGCTCCTGCATCCATTTGTGAACCTTATTCCTTGCCCCAAGTGGCTCTGAAATAGTGGACCACAGATGCATGGCCCAAGGCCATTGGAAACTGAAATGGCACTGCCAGGTGTAGGTTGCCCTTCTGGTGTGTGTATTTATTTCCAAATATGCACGGTGTTCTGAAGGCTGATGGCTCCCAAATGCAGAGACAGGCACACGTGAGTGACAGAAAGCAGTGGGGCTTCATGCAATCATGGTGTCTCCCTGACTCCAGACAGCTCCTGTCAGTGGTACTGCATCATGCCACATCATGCCTATAACCCACCAAATGCTTCTTGCTCCTATGAGGTCCCAGCAAAGGCTTTGGGAAAGCACTTTCTCAAGAAGCATCTGAGAGCACGCCAGCAAGAATAGTCCTCTAGGTGGCATCCAGAATCCCAAAACTTAACATAAACTTTTCCCCGAGTTGTGTGCAAACTTGCCCTCAGCCACAGGGATGCTCAGCAGTGCTGGTTGTCACTACAGCTAACAACAATCACACTGCTGCTGTGCTGCTTTTTCATCTGGTGCCAAGACCCCAGCAGCCTAAACTAAGCTCATTGAAAGGCAATCTATCAGTCTCAGGAAGGCACAGGCAGTGCTTTGAAGGAAATGTGCACTAGGAATTGCATTACAAATTGGCCAATCAGGGCCAGGAAGAAAGGTGTTCATCAAACGTTTGCGGCCTCCACTGCTGTTTTTTTTTATCTTATTTTAATAGCATATATGAATGAACAAGGAATAATCTATCTTATTCTGTTCATGATTACAAGAACACGGGAATAGCTGCTCCAGGGCAGACTATGAACCACGTGTCTTGTCTTTAGGACTGTTTAATTCCAGGTGTTTCAAAAGAAGATAAAAAGCCTGCAGAGAGGATAATTATAGAATAACCTTTCCCTACAGAAAGTTTCTTCCTAATGCTCTTAATTATGTAATGAATCACACATGCTTATAGCTCTTCTAAACTTACATCATGTGTATATGTGGACTGTTGCTGTTTCCATTACTCACAGTCACATCCAGGGTTAAATCCTGGCCCAGCTGCAGTTGGTACAAGATTACTGCTGCAGAGCTAGGATGCTTTTTGCAGGGCTGCACCATCACTATTCTTATACACTGGTCTGAGCTGCAAGGCCACATTAAACACCTGCAGAACCTGACTGAAGCACTTCAGAAGTGCAGAAACAGTACTGGTAGGGTCTCTTCTTTCTTGACCCATGTTTACTGCAACACCCAGTATGTTGCAAGCCCCTTGCTGCCAGCCTTAAACCTACCCAGACAAGAGCTGCTCCTACAGGCAGGATGCGGGAAAGAAAACTAAAGGGAGCTCTCCCCAAGAGGTGGACGTGGTGTGTTATGGGCTAGCTTCAATGGAAAGAAACACAAACTTCCTGAACTGCAGGGTGCTTGCTTCTTGGGTCGTGCTTTCAGAGTACCAGAGAAGCAGTAGGTGGCATTTCTGGACTTCCCACGTACACACAACTTAAACATAAATAAGTAAACGAGAAGATGATGGTACGGGAATGGATGCTGTGGATTTTCTTTGCTGTTATTCTTCCGGTGAAGATCTGTTTCTGTCCTAATTTTGACCCCGAACGTGCGCTGCCAGCTACGAACACTGCATTCCAGCAACCCGCTTGCCGGCGGCAGCTGCTCACGCATCTCACTCTATGCAGACCCTGCTGCAGAAAGGCAGACCTCCCGTCGAGGTGCACAGGCATACCCGACCCCGCCACGCGCGGCAGCAGACAGCCCCTCTCCGCCACCGCAGCCCCCACCCGGTCCCTCCCGTTCCACCGCCGCCGATGGGCGGAGATCACTTACATGCGGGGCGCCCCGGGTGCTGCCCCCCGCGCTCTCCCCTGCACGGCCCACGGAAAGGGTGCCCCCGGCGGCGGACAACGAGGAAAGCGGCCGGGGTCGCACGCTGCCGTCGGGCTCATGGCGCGGCGCGGCTCGGTCCCCGCCCTGCCCCGCCTCACGTGCCGCCGGGCAGGGCCGAGCTGAGCCGGACCGGGCTGGTCGCCAGGCGGTGTCGCACGTGGCTCCGCAACGTGAGAGCCCCCGGCTGGGCGCGGCCGTGGGGAGCCGGTCGGCCTCGGGATGGTGGGGCTGCGTGGGCTCGCGTGGGGAGGAGTGCGGGGCGGCTGCGAGACTGAGGAAAGGGTCAGGTGGAAAGTGTGTGTCTCTGCTGTCAGAACTTCTCAGGTGAATGGGCAAAATGGGAATTTTTGCCCCCCAAAAGAGGTGGCTGAAGGCAGAGGGGCTGGGGAGTGAGGATGGGGATGCGGATCGTGCTTGCACAGAATCACAGCGTGGCTGAAGTTGGCAGCATCTCTGGGCCCATCTGTCCCAACCCCTGCTCGAGCAGGGCTACCCAGAGCGGGGCGCCTAGGCCTGTGCCCAGGCAGCTTTTGAAGATCCCCATGGAGAAGACTCCACAGCACAGAAGTGCTTCCTCATGCTCAGAGGGAACCTCCTGCACACCAGTCTGTGCCCTCTGCCTCTTGTCCTGGCACTGGTCCCCTGAAAAGAACCTGGCTTCATCCTATGTGCACCTTCCCCTCAGGTGTTTGTGGGTGTTGCTCACATACCCCTGAGCCTTCTCCAGCCTGAACAGGCCCAGCTCTCTCAGCCTCTTCTCACAGGAGAGGTGCTCCCGGACCTCCATCATCTTTTGTGACCCTTTTCCTTGGGTAAGGACAATGCTTACCATCAGGAGACTTGTGCCAGCCTGTGCATCTACTGTCCTCGCCAAGGTGGCCCTGTGTGTGAGGTGGCTGTGCTCAGCTGTCTAAATGAGAGGACCCTGAGAGAGATCAGTCTGCAGCACATGTTTATATTACATCGTGATAAATTATATATTTTCATGAGCTTTAGCAGTATGTAGCTTTTCACAGAAGGAAAGAGTTTTCCAGTTGCTCCCAAAAGTTGTGTGAAGAAAGCTGAACAACCCCTCTGTGACAAGGTAGGCCTGCATTGTTTCCTGCATTTTTCAGGTTAGAAAACACAGGTAAGAAGCGGGGTGGCATTTTGTTAGCATAGAGGAGCTTTAGTGTTTCCATTTCTGCATTTGAAAGGCCTGCTTGTTTGTATTGTTCTGGGTTTCTGCTGTTGTTCACAAGTTAGAAGATGGATAAAAACTGGAGAAAGGCTATGATTTTCTTCGATTTGTTTACAAACCAGAAAGATAGCATGAAAAATTAATGATCAGAAAGACAGGGCTAGAAAGTGTCCTTGCTGGGCAGATGTTGAGGATGATTTTGAGCTGCTCCCATTGGAGCATTTCACAGCTCTCATCAGCCTCCCTACCAGCTTCTGTCCCAGCCTCCATATCAGCCTCTTGTAACACCCATAGGCATCCTGACCCACCATATACTCTAGCCCACCAGCCTCAAGCCATCGTGCCCAGCAAAAGGAACAACATTGTGGTGTCTCTCCACTGGGAAGGTGACCACTGGGTGCCAGGATGAACACAGAATGCTCACATTTCAGCCCACCCACTCTTGGCACAGGGCTTTTTAAGAAAAGGTGTTCTAAGCATTATTTTTCTTAAGGTTGTTCCTTTGCCAAATCACAAGCTCTGAAACTGTGTTTTGATGGCAACATTGTTTTTTAATGTAGTTTAGGTAATTTCCTACTGAGGTAACAAAGCCATTTATGTCATCGTTTTGTATATTTTACAGATAATTGAACACTTTGGAAACGGAATTCTGTTTTTTCTTACTGGATTTTTCTGGGAGGACAGGGAAATTCTAATTAATAATATAGTTTATCTCATAATTGCATGTAGTCATGTATCTTATCTTAGGCACTTGGATGTGTTTGTGCCAAATGCTATGAATCATCCTTTTAGCTGTTTGAAATCACTGTCTGAGATTTCATAAGATTACAGAGGCAATTCATATTTAAACATCTCCTGATGGTGATCCTTATGGCATGAAGTTCAACATGACCAAGTACTGGGTCCTGAACTTTGGCCACAACAAACCCAGGCAACACGACAGGCTTGGGGCAGAGTGGATGGAAGGCTGTGTGGAAGAAATGGACCTGGGGGTGTTGATTGATGCTCAGCTAAACATGAGCCAGCAGTGTGCCCAGATAGCCAAGAAGGCCAATGGCATCCTGGCTTGTATCAGAAATAGTGTCGCTAGCAGGACTAGGGAGGTGATCATCCCTCTGTATTCAGCTCTGGTGAGGCCGCACCTCGAGTACTGTGTTCAGTTTTGGACCTCTCACTAGAAGAAAGACATCAAGGCCCTGGAGTGTGTCCGGAGAAGGACAACAAAGCTGATGAGAAGTCTGGAGCACAGGTCACATGGGCTTGTTTAGTCTCGTGAAGTCTCAGGGGAGACCTGACTGCTCTCTACAGCTACCTGAAAGGAGGTTGTGGCAACGTGGAGATCAGCCTCTTCTCCCAAGTAACTAATGATAGGACAAGAGGGAATGTGCACAGGGGAGGTTCAGGTTGGATATTAGGAAAAATTTCTTCCCCCTTAAGTGTGGTCAGGTGCTGGAATGGGCTGCCCAGGGAGGTGGTTGAGTCACCAACCCTGGTGGTGGTCAAGACAATGTTTAGATGTACTAAGGGACATGGTTTAGTGGGGAAATATTAGTGGTAGGTGGACAGTTGGACTGGATGATCTCTAAGGTCTATTCTAACCTTGGTGATTCTATGATTCATCCTCAAGATTCTGCTTTTGGTTTGCAATGTTTTCCTTGCAGCAGGAGTTGCTCTCCAAAGGATTATTTTCCAAGTTGGATTTGCCATCCATTCTGACTTTCTGAGATCACTCGTCTTTTGATGTCTGGGGAAAAGACAATGGGGTGAAGTATAGGCTTGTTGCAAAAAGACGACCATATGTATGTTGCCCGTCTTTCTGTCTTGTACTTGTCACATCCTCCATATCCTTTGATCCATCAGGATTTGTACTTCAAGAAGCAATGCTGCCTGTAGAGTTCTAGATGGGAAAACAGGTTAAGGAAGGCAAGAACACCAGCTTATTAGATCTTTACAAAAGTACTTTTTTTTTCTCAGTTCTGGTTGTATAGTGTTTTGCAGCTTCCTGACTTGATACATACCAACAAGAAGTAAATAAAAAATAAATACATTGTTTGTATGCCTGAACTTGATGTGATGTCTAGAACTAGAAACTGAGGAAAAATGAAGGATATTGGTGGTTTTGGTGAGAAAGAATTGTTAATGAAGGGCAAATATAATAGATATGAAGAATGACATCTATGTTACTGTTATGTCTGTTTTGGTCTCTGCAGTGCCAAGGACTTGTATTTTCTCTAACTTGTACTTTATGAAGTATGAGTGAACAAAAAGGCAAATTACTGCTGGAGGCCAGAATGCTCTAATAGTGTGTGCCTTGAAAAATGTTATTAAGTTCCTATTTTCAGTTAACTTTGTGAGTAGGAAGATAAATGGAGGCAGAAGAGTCAGTGCTACATTGTCTATTCACCTGTTCACTAGAGATTAATTTTCAAATAGGCTTAGGAATATTGACTATAACATAAAACCCAGACATAAACACAGGAAAAATTAAAGACCAGACAATCATCCACACTCCATTTATCCTCTTATATTGCATTTAAAATATCATCACAGAAACTTGACCCTGTATGATTTTAAGGGCGTAGGAAAACTCCAGATTTTTTCTCCCCTCCTTTGCCTCCTAAAGCAAGTTTTCCATTCGTTTTCATATCTGCAGTGTTTCTCAGTAACTGAAACAGTGCTACTTTTGCTCATGTAACCTTATGAAAAAGCATAGCTGGAAGGCTCAGTTTGGGGAAAGAGGGAGGGAGAGCCCTCTCTGTAGGGAGAAAAAAGCTGTTTGTGAAAAGAAGCGGTTGTGTAGGTGTCTTCAGCTTGCAAGGCAATGACTGCTCATGAGTAGGTCAGAACCACCAAATGTCAGAACCACAGTCTTTTGCAAGACTGCAAAACAAAACTATGTAAATTAGTAGCATACTTCTGAAGAGAAGCTCTTGAGCTATATTTTGTGATTTCATCTCCCTTCATTCACTCCAATTCAGCCTTTCTTAAGAGGTTCTTATTTTTAACTGTATTTTCAGTGTTGTAATTCAGAATTGAAGCCTTTGTTTAGGGTGAAAACCACTATATGATGTTCCTAGTGCATTCTGGATATTGTTGCAGACCCCAGCAACTATAGAAAAAATAAATAAGTTGGTTATGTAAACAAAGCTTTTGAGTTGTCTGCAAGTCAAAACATTATGGAGGTCTGAAGAGTCAGTGTGTTCTTCAGTAGTCTACAAAGGTCAGTTTTGGGCCAGTAGCATCAAACAGTAGAAAGAGGGAAGTTTTGCCAATGCTTGTCCTATAGCCAGAGGCAGTCCACAGCTTCTGTCTATTTCCTATCTGACAGTCAAATTTGATAGTGCATTTTCTACCTTTTTTCCACTCTCTCAAGGGTATGAGTCTTAGAGAGGTGGGAAGGCAAAAGGGTTCCAGTCATTTTCCCCCATAAGGCCACTGCAACCAGTGCTCCCTACATGTCAGAAGTGATGAATGTGTTTATTAAGGATCTGAGTCATTTGCCCACTCTTGTGCTGAGCAAGCTGATAAATGTGCATGATCTGTGGCTAAAACTATGCATGCATAGAATGACCAGCTGGATGCTGTTGGATTAGGATACATGACTGAGTTCTGTTTGCCTTCTGCACTGACACTTTGATTTGGGCACTTTTCCTTTATTCATCTGCCAGTTTTCAGAAAACTTGTGAAAACGTCATCTTCTTTGATATTTCTTCCCTTCTACCAAATGTGCCAATAGATTCCAAAGCTGTTCTACCAAATGTGCCAATAGATTTCAGAGCTGTTAGGGGAGATTTGACAGAAGAGTGGATGAGTAAAAATCTCATATGCTTTGGAGAACAGGCAAAAAATAGCAGGTTGTTAAGGATGTGACAAATGTAGTATGTTATGGCTGTTATCTGCTCCCTATGTGTCCTTTTTCAACTTCATTCTGTGTGCATTCTGAGTGTGAGCAAGAAGACATGAGAAATAGGATGCAAGTCAGAGCATCTCAGTGTCTCTGTGATGTTTACCTGGAAGACCTGTGAGATGTGAGAATAACAAAGGTGGCCGAAGTCTCCCTAGTGGGGACACACGTGGTTGTGTTTATCCTAGATATGAACTCAGAATCATGGAATCACAGAATCCTTAGAGTTGGAAGGGACCTTTAAAGGTCATCTAGTCCAACTCCCCTGCAATGAACAGGGACATCCACAGCTAGATAAGACTGCCAGGGGCCTGGTCCAGCCTTGCCTTCAAAGTCTCCAGGGATGGGGCATCCACCATCTCTCTGGTCAGCCTGTTCCTGTGCCTCACCACCCTCACTGTAAAATAATTTTTCCTTATATCTAACCTAAATCCACCCTCTTTAAGCTTGATACCATTTCACCTTGTCCTGTCACAACAGACCCTGCTGAAGAGTCTGTTCCCTTCTTTCCTGTAGCTCACCTTTAAATATTGAAAGGCTGCTGTCAGGTCACCTCAGAGCCTTCTCTTTTTCAGGTTCAACGGTCCCAGCTCTTTCAGCCTGTCTTTGTAGGGGAGGTGTTCCATTCTTTGGATCATTTTTGTAGCCCTCCTCTGGGTGTGCTACAGTACAGGACTGTACTGAGGACTCCACATTTGGAGGCAGTACTCCAGATGAGGCTTCACCAGCACAGAGTAGAGGGGTAGGATCACCTCCCTTGACCTGCTGGCCATGATTTTTTTGATGCAGCCCAGGATGCGTTTGGCTTTCTGGGCTGCAAGGGCACACTGCTGACTCATGTCTAGCTTCCCATCCACCAGTACCCCCAAGTTCTTTTTTGCAGGGCTGTGTTCAATCCATTCATCCCCCAGCTTGTATTGGTAGTGGGAGTTACTGCGACTCAGGTGCAAGACCTTGTACTTGGCTTTGTTGACACTCATGAGGTTCTCCTGGGCCCACTGTTCAAGCCTATCTAGGTCTTTCTGAATGGCATCCCATCCCTCTGGTGTCATCAGCAAACTTGCGGAGGGTGCACTCAAACCTGCTATCAGTGTCATTGATGAAGATACTAAAGAGTATTGGTCCCAGCATTACCCCTGGGGGACACCACTTGTCACTGATCTATGTCCAAACAGTGAGCCATTGACCTCCACTCTCTGGACTCTATCCTGCAGCCACTTCTTCATCCATTGAACCGTCCTCCCATCTAAACCATATCTTTCCAATTTGAAGAGGAGGATGTTGTGGGGTACTGTGTCAGAGGCCTTACTGAAGTCCAGATAGATGGTGTCAGTGGCTCTTCCCTTGTCCGTTGGTGCAGCACCTAGGTCACTAGTTTGGTCAAGCAGGATTTGCCCTTGGTGAAGCCATGCTAATTCTCCTGTATCACCTCCCTGTCTTCCATGTGCCTTAGCACACCTTCCAGGAGGATCTGCTCCATGATCTTTTCCAGCACAGAGGTGAGAATGACAGGTTGGTAGTTCCTGGGGTCATCCTTTTTACCGTTCCTAAAAATGGGTATGATGTTGCCTTTTTTTCTAGTCACCAGGGACTTCACCTGATTGACACGATTTTTCAAATATCACTGAGAGTTGCTTGGCAACTTAATCAGCTGATTTCTAGTGTATCATTTGTTTCTTGTCGCCTGTAGTTCATAACCATTAGCTTGCTCCTTGGTATGGCTTTAGTGAGGTGCAGATTAGACTTTCTGAGGTGGTGCCTTGCCATGTTTTGAGGAGTCATGTGCCTAAGTCTGTTTTTCCACTGAGTGTGAACGGGAGAGTGTGAATTTTGGTGCTTTTCATGCAACACAGTTCTTCAGCCCTACTTTGCCAGGCTTTTCACCCTGCCATGCTCTAAGATGTGCAGCACTTGCCATTTTGAACTGAAAATATAAATAAATAAATCATGTCTTAAGATATACAGAGCTTGTTGGAT
Source organism: Aquila spilogaster (assembly GCA_024606505.1). NCBI lineage: Eukaryota > Metazoa > Chordata > Aves > Accipitriformes > Accipitridae > Aquila > Aquila spilogaster. Next base: position 15,589 of record JANHGO010002550.1, read on the forward strand.
ACGTGGGGTCCAAATGCTACCTTTGTGCGTGCAGTATGTGTTGCTTAATCTCAGAACCAGAGAATTGTCTCTAACCCTATTTCACTTGGTGTTGTAGATATTGTTTGTGCTTCTCCACTTCTGTTTTGTTAGAATTTTCTATCTTAATTCAAAGCAAAATCAGTCTATTCAACTATGATAATAAATTTGTAAGACCAAGGTGTGCTTCAGAGAGCAGTTAACTGTAATAGTACCAAAAACTGTATCTAAACATTAATCAGATTAATTTTGACAATCTCAACAGCCAAATAATTTTTCAGTTATATAATAAGACATGCATAGGGCAGCTTAGGGCAGCACTAATTCTCTGAGTGAGGTTTTAAACTGTGGGAGATAAGGGAATGTGGTACATATGCTGCCAATGCCCTCAAGGGAGAAGTTCACTCATCACATGAGGAAGGTGTGCTGCATTCCAGATTCCCTTGGAAAGGCATTTATTCAGTAAGGCTTTACAGCAGACCTATATGAGTGAGCCTTATGTGTACTATTTGGAATGGAGTGAAATGTGCAATATCAACATAGGAAACTAAACCTGAGAAATGTGATAGTTCAAACTAGGTCATAGACTGTACTGTACTCTGTAGGTCATTGTGACTTGGATTATGCCTTTTGAGTGACTGGGAATGAAAATGCATTCCCTAAGGCAGCATGAATGGAATGGGCCAGTGTGAAGGGTGTTGAAGGGGGAGAAGTACTTGGGGAAGAAGTGACCTGCTGTTCTTTATTCAGCTAGGGGCTGTGAGAGACAGAAGAGATTCAACACTGTGGACCAACTTTTCTAATGCAATGATCTTGCTGGCATCTTTAGGTGGGGGCTGCGGTAGCCAGTGTATGTGGTCACCTGGGGTCAGTCCTGATGGTGAAGGAGGGAGCTCACAGGGCTGAACTTCATTTTGGTTACTGTTTTTTGTTATTTTTTCCTAGTGGAAGCACTTGCTTTTGGTCAGTCAGAAGAACAAGGGCTTCTGTAACCTTCCTGCCATCAAGGCTGCCCTGTATCTGTCAAGTTTTTGAAGAAAGTTGCGATATTTGGAGCTGCGTCAGGGTCTTGGCCTTAGGCCTCCTTTTGAGGCCAGCACTGATGTCAGTGGGAGAGGGTTTGGGCTAGCCCTGCTCATTTTTGAAAAATCCCTCCTTTAGTTTTGATCCTTCTCCAGCAGTTTTGCTCATGGCCAGGGCCGGGGGGTCTTCTTTCAGTCACCAAGCTGCATCTCCAGCTATGATTGGCTGAAGTAAAACCTCAACATCCTTGAAGGCTGTGTGCTTCAGAGCAGTGCCTGATCATCAGCAGGTGAAAAAGCAAATATTTTCTTGTGTAATACTATGCAATTCAACGTGTGGTGGGTGTTTCATGCCTTTCACTGAAGTATCTGGCTCTAGTCACTGTCTGAAATAGATGCTGGGTTAGATAAAGCATCTATCTGCCCCAGTGTTGCAGTGCCTATGCGCCTATCTCCCTTGTGGGCTAAAGTCCTGTGATATCCTTCCAGCTGGTAATATGCCCAGGACAGAATTTTAGCACCATCTGCCACTGGAGCTGCTTACAGACACAGTGTAGCATTATTGATAATAAAGCTGTTTGAATGAAGCAAGTGTTTGGAAATGAACTGTCTCTCCTGGTCCCTTTTCTCTCTGGGGATAGCAGAGTGTGCAGGAGAAAAGGAAGCATGAGGTGGGGAGGGAAGAGAGGAACTTGGTGAAGCTTGACCAGGGCACTGGTGCTTCCCTTTCTCCCTCCTCCTTCCTGGGGATACAGGAATGAACATTTATATCACACAGGAGATGTTTACCACAAAACACTATGATAGTTTCAACTGCAAATGAGCTCTGAGGATCAGTTTCCCTTGGTATAAATGCAGCTGTCCCCATACTTTAACCCATCACCTGACACGTTGGAAGAGAAGGAGAGAGTCAAGAGCCAAACACAACATTAATCAGTATTGAACCTTTCTTGGGACTCTTTCATTTTTCCTTCAGTTTCCACGTTTCAGTTACTTACTTCATTTGTCCCAAACACCAGGAATGATAGCCCAGGCAACGGCCTGCAACATCATTCATAGGGCAGATATTCTTGTCTCCAGCACAAATGTTTAGTTCTGGTTAGTCTGCAGCCGAAGCAGTTAGCCAGTTGGCTGAACTTCCCTTGTGCTTTCATCAGGGTTTAAAGTGAGCCCATGCTGTCAAGGGAGACGGCAGATATTTTATCCTTTTTTCACATTTATGTGCTCTGAAACAGCTCAACTGGGACAAGTTAAGTCTTGGGGGCATGTACATTGCCACAGAAGTGTCAAGGAAGATTAAAAACAGGCACAGAAGTTTGATGGCTAGACTAACCCCAAGAAAATGTTAGAAGGGGAGCTTTTTTCTCAGTACTAGGTAGAAGGAGGTTAGAAACCATCCGTGAGGACACTGCTGTCTGCTTTTTCATTCTGGCAGCCTATATGGATATCGCAGTCTGGGTTTATGTGCTTTGTAGTAAAAGAGATAGTCATAAGCCTATTTTCCCCCATTAAAAAAAATAATTCAACTAACTTTTCAGGTGAAATGGGGTCACAGCAGTGGTGGTGGTACCATTTTATTGAGGAGATCATTAAAGAGGTTTAGATTGAAGACAGCTTGGTCTTTAGTGACCATACCCTCATCAAGTTCATGATATCAAGGAACGTGAGCCTGGCAAAGAGCAGAGTCAGGGCCCTGAACTTCAGGAGAGTGAGCTTCTGGCTGTTTAAGGAATTATGAATGAGATTCCCTGGGAAACTGTCCTTAGGGACAAAGGAATGGGACAGAACTGGCAGCTCTTTTATATAGGGATGCCATCTGGACATGCAGAGATGGGATTGGGAAGGCCAAGGTGCATATGGAACTGAACTTGGCATGGGATGTGAAAAATAAGAAGAAAGGTTTCTTTAGATACATTGGACGAATAAGGTATGGAAAGGAGAGCGATAAATGAGAAGAGAGAAGTGGCTTCAACAGACATGGAAAAGGCTGATATACTCAGCGTGTTCTTTGCCTTGGTCTTCACTGACAGTCAGGCTTCCCATGCCTCTCATGTCCCATCACCTCTAGGCTGAGGTTGGAGGAGTGAAATCCCTCCCACTGTAAGAACAGAGCAAGTCATAGGCCACCTCATGAGACTGAAGGATACAAGTCTGTGGGGCCAGATGACATGCATCCCAGGGTCCTGAAGGAACTCACTGATGTGGTTGCCAAGCTGCTCTCTATCATATTTGAAAAAGGGAGAAAGGATGACCCAGGATCTCTTCTCTGACTGGAAAGATGATGGAGCAGATCATCCTGGAAGAGATATAAATGCACATGCAAGATGAGGTGATCCAAGACAGCCAGCCCAACTTCACCAAGGGCAGATCATTCCTGACCAATCTGGTGGCCTTCTATGATAGAATGATGGCATTGGTAGACAAAGGGAGGGCAACAGATGTCATCTACCTGGACTTGTGCAAAGCCTTTGACATGATCCTTCACCATATCCTTGTTTCTAAATTGGAGAGAGATAAGGCTGGACTATTTCGTGGATAAAGAGGTGGTTGGATGGTCACAGCCAGAGGATTGTGGTAAAAGGCTCTTTGTCCAGGTAGAGGCCGGTCTGAGTTGTGCCCCCCAAGGATCCATCCTGGGACTGGTGCTCTTCAACATCTTTATCAATGAAATAGACAGTGAAACTGAGTGTACACTCAGGAAGTTTGCCAGTGACCCAAGCTGAGTGGTACAGTTGACACAATAGAAGGAAGAGATGCCAACCAGACCAACTTGAACAGGCTTGAAAAGTAGGCCCACATGAACCTGATGAAATTCAACAAGGCCTTGGCAAGGTGTTGCACTTGGGTTGGCGCAGTACCAGATATATGTATAGTCTAGGAGAACTCACTGAGAGCAGCCCCAAGGAGGACTTGTGGACTTTGGTGGATGAAAATCTAGGCATGAGAAAGCAGTGTACTTTTGCAGCCCAGAAGGTGAATTGTATCCTGGGCTGAATTGACTGAGGAGTGGCCAGCAGATCAAGGGATATGATTATTCTCCTGTCTGCCCTTGTAAGGCCCCATCTGGAGCACTGCATCCAGGTCTGTGGCCCTAGCACAAGAAGGATGTGGAGCTGTTGGAGCAGGTCTAGAGGAGGGCCTCAAAGACGATCAGAGGGCTGGAGCACCTCTCTTATGAAGAAAGATTGACGGAGCTGGGCTTGTTTAACTTGAAGAGGGGAAAGCTCCAACGAGACCTCGTTGAGACCTTCCAGTATTTGAATGGAGCTTATAAACTGAAGGGGGACCAACATTTTACACAGTCTGATAGTGGTAGGACAAGGGGGAATGGTTTTAAACTAAAAGAGGGGAGATTTAGATTAGATACTGAGAGGAAATTCTTCACTCAGAGGATGGTGAGACACTGGAATAGGTTGCCCAGAGAAGTTGTTGATGCCCCATTCCCGGAGGCATTCAAGGCCATGTTGGATGAGGCCCTGGTCAGCCTGATCTTGTGGGCAGCAACCCTGCCCACAGCAGGGGCATTGAACTAGATGGTCTTTAAGGTCCCTTCCAGCCTAAGCCATTCAAGGATTGTTTTAACATGTGTATGAGATGGAAATGACATGCAGATGGTTCTTGCTGTGCTGTCCCCTAGCTCCCTTTCTGAACAATGAGGAAAGCTGCATACAAAATTATATCAGCATCATCTGATTAAAAGATAATGAGTTGGAGAGAGGAGTAAGGAGCTTAGAAGATCCTGCTAGCATTTCAAGTGTGTTAAGACTGGGACAAAGGGGGAATGTTTCATATGGCACATTGTGAGTAAGGAGGAGTTGAAGATGAGGGTATAGGATATGTTAAAGGAATGTTTAGTCTCAGTTTCAGAAAAGATGTTCTGTCAGCTGTTACATTGTTGACTTGTTTCCCAGGGAAAATAATGAGGACAAGATTTTTAAAGCCAAATGGGGCAAAGAATGAGAAAATTCACAGACAAAACCTGTCCCAAACTGGCCCAACGTGGAAAACAAGCACCTTTCCCTCCTTTTCTGCCCTCTGTGGTTCTTTCTCCCAAGTTAATTCCTCTCCATTAATCCTTAATTATATGAGTTGCCACAATGTACAAGATATATGTTAACATGATGTGTTCTCGCCCATTCGTCTCACTTTTCTCCTGTATACTTTCCCTCCCTTCTCCTTCCTATGCTTGCTCTCTCTCATCCTCTCCCACCCCACTACCTGCCCCCAGAGGCCTGGCTGGATCTCCCTTTGTCCATGGTTCCATTTTTCCTCCAGGTCTTGGTGAGTTTCTTGCTGTGAAACACTGTGGTGTGCTGTGGTCCCACTCTAGTAGCTCACCAGCCAGAAGACACAGATTTTCATCCATTCAGCCTCATGTGCCTTATAAAGGATGGAGAAAACTGTTGTCTCCATTTTGCTTTTGTAGGGAAGTTGAGAGGTAGCCAATATAAGAGGCTTGCTTGAAGTGGCATGTCAGGGCCAGGAGCAGGTTGACTCAATCCTCTGGTATCTCAAATCCTTTCCCCTTGCTGGCAGTTCCCGCACTCCTGCGGGTTCTGTCTGACCTATCTGTTTAGGAAGGGCAGGTAGAGCACAGTAGGCAATGTGGGAGCACTCCCAGTGTGTCAGGCAGTACAGAGGGAAAGATGTGATGCAGGGACAGGTTGGTCTCAGGACTTAGGTGTGATGCTGGAAACTTCCCACTTCCCTGGGGGTTAAGCATTTAAACTGTTGTTGCTGTTTCTTTCAACAAATAAGCAAGACATACGTTGCAGTTTATACCAAGTAAGGAAGTCTCTATAAAGCATTCCCCAGATTTGAAGTAATCATGTTTTTCAATGGAATACAAAAAAAAAAAAAAATTGGCACACAACATCTTCTCTTAAGTCCAGGCAAGACGCACACATTCATTTCCAGTAGCAGCACAAAGCGTTCTGACTGTAACTAGGTGAGAATGCTAAACAGACCCAGTTTCCCTGCTGGTATCTGAAAACAGGAATAAATTCCTCAGCAGACAAGAGACAGATGGTGCAGACATTGCTACAATCGTGGCTTTCTGGCATCAGAAAGTTATGCAAATCCAAAGGTTCAGAGTGTGAAAGATTGTTAATTAATTATTATCTCTATTGGGATACTGTCATTCTTTGCCAGTGGCACAGAGGGTTTGCAGTAAGCTTAGCTCTAACAGGCAGGCAAAGCATTTCAGTGATGGCTTTAATTCATCCTTGGCCGGATGAATAATGCACTGTTTATCATGCAGAGTAAGGGAAGTGAGGCTCTTGTTCTAGACACAGACAAAAGACCAGAGAAGAGGGTGCAGTTTTGGATAGCTATTCTCTCCTGATGCACTTTAGCAGTTTGTGGGGGAATGTCTGATTTCAGCATTGTCACGGGTTTGGTGTTTGTAGTGTTGCATGCTGCACTGCAGTGTGAGCAGCATGTCTCTACTGCTGTACATCACCATCAAGCTGTTTCAATATTGACCATTCAGGTCAGGACAGCACACACATATTTTGTCATGGGCTGAGAGCTCTTCATCCCATGGCTGCTGCTGCACTACTGTACTCTAGGGTTTCTTCCTTGGCCTGTAGTGAGAATCCCTACTGAAAATGAAGGGACTCAGGAAGCTGAGGGACAGGTGAGGGGACACCCACAGCTCCTCATGTGGCATGAAGGGGCCACAGTGGTGAATATAAGCAAGTTGTTGAAAATGAAGCTAAGCCAGTGTATGGAGTGGAAGGCTGCCTAGTGATCAGGTTGGAGACAACAGCAGGCTGGAAGAGGACCAGTGGAAGAAAGAGCACAGATGGAAGGTGGGTGTAGAGATAGGAAAACTGGTTGTCTTGCTGGGAAACAGGGAGATGAGGGGAGTGTGTTATCTAGCTGGGAAGAAAAGGTCTGGAGCAAAGAATTCAAAATAAGGAAGAGAGAAAGCAAGACAGTGCAGGAAGGGAATCATCTGTAATGGCTTGGAAGACATATCTGTCCAAGAAGCACAGCTCCTCATATCTTGAAAGGAACTGATTCTCCTGATTCTCCTTTGCTGACAGGAAGTCTCTGTGAAACCTGAGAGTAGCGTATCCTGTATGGTTGTAGAACAGGGATATCTTTTTCAGCTACCTGATGTTAGCTCGAGTGAGAAGTGTCCTGTGCATCAGTGTTTCTGATAAGCCTATATGGCCTGGTTTTGCCAAACCCTGCTTAGACTGTCACTCACCTCTTAACTTTACCAGTTGCGACATTTAAATAGATAGGGTTTTATGTTGCTTTCAACAGTTCTGCTAAGTTGGATTCAGTCAATTCTGGGTCCAAGACCATTCAGCATCTTCATTAATAATCAGGATCATGGGAGAGAGTGCATCCTCAGCAACTTTGCAGATGATACAAAACTGTGAGGAGTGATGAGTACACCAGTGGGTCATGCTGCCTCCCAGAGAGACCTCAGCAGGCTGGAGAAATGGGATGACAGGAACCTCATGTAGTTCAGCAAGGAGAAATGCAAAGTCCTGGCCCTGGGAAGGAGCAGCTCTTGGAAAGAAGCACTAAGACATGCTGGGGGCACTCAGCTGAAAAGCATCTTGGCAGGGAAGGATTGAAAATGAGTGAAACATGAGCCAGAAATGGACCCTTGCAGCTAGGAGGGCCAATAGCATCCTGGGCTGTGTCAGGCAAAGTGCTGCCAGCAGGTCAATAGAGGTGATCTTTCCCTTCTGCTTAGCACTGGTGAGACAACACCTGGAGTGCTGCATCCAGTTCTGGGCTCCATTGTACAAGAGAAACATGGATAGAGTCCAGTGAAGGACCAATAAGCTAATGAAGTGACTGGAGAACCACTCCTTTGAGGAGATGTTGAGAAAAATGGGACTATTTAGCCTGGAGAAGAAAAGGCTCAGGAGGAATTTTATCAGTGCATACAAATACCTGAAGGGAGGGTGCACAGAGAATGGAGCCAGGCTCTTTTCAGTGGTACTCACTGCCAGGACAAGAGGCAATGGGAACAAACTGGAGCACAAGACGTTCCCTCTGAACACTAGGAAGCACTTTTTTGCTATAACGGTGACAGAGCACTGGCACAGATTGTGGAGTCTCTTCCTTGGAGATCTTCAGAAGTTGCCTGAACATGGGCCTGCGTGTCCCTGCTCTAGGTGTCCCTGCTCAGGGTGTCCTTGCTTGAGCAGAGGTCAGACCAGATGGACCCAGAGGTCCTGCCAACCTCAACCATGCTGCAGTTATGTGGTTCCTGGGGCTCCCTCCCTTTACGTACTGCACATATACTCTTAATTTTCATTGTCTTGCTCCATAGCATGTTATACCAGCTGATCCTCTCCTCCCTTTTTTCCCATAGTTTGACATGGCAGACTGAAGTACCTGAGAGGCCCTGGGGAGAGCTCTTGAGTGTGCAAATAATTGAGCACCAGCAAATGCAAGTGAACATTTCCAATTGTTTCATTGTGTGGTTAGCAGTGGTTCTGGAAAGGCATGTTTTATATTTGTGCTGACTGATAAAACAGGATACAATCCTGCTAAGCAGCATATCTGGAAAAGCATTAATCAATCAAACCAGACAGTTTCAGTGACTTATAAAGGATTCTGAAATGGTTTCAGTACATATTTTTCATTATCAAAAGCATGACATAAGTATTTATTTGATCCTCTCAGGAATTATATTGTGATTTCCCCCTTAATTGATTTGAAATGAACTTTTCTCTTACTTTTCACTAGTTCAGCTTTTTGCTAGTCTGTATGCATTTTCTTACAGTGTTCCAAAATACTGAGCATTTATATGTGGCTCCCCAAATGGAGATTATGGGATGGGGAAAAAAAGTAGACGAAAATGCATTTTTTTTACCAGTTCTGCCTCTAATGCTGGAGGCTTTTTTTCATCCATAAGAAGGCAAAGTCAGATTTGCTTATCTTAGGGATCCTAAATGTGTTATATATACTTCAAACACCTGCAGGCAAGAGACCTCACCCACTTGGTGCTGTGCTGAACCCAGGCTCGAGCTTTCTGACCTTCCTGGAGCCTGATAACTGTTGCTCCACTTGAGCCTTTACAGCATCAAAACATTGGCTCATTTGCTGCCTTCTCCCTCCCACCCTATAAATGAGGATTGTGGGTTACTGCTGTACATCAGTTTTGTGCAATGTGACTGCTGTGTCACATGTCAGAGTTGTTTTCTTAGTTCTTTCCCTCCATGTCCTGAAAGCTTTTCATTAGTCATCTAGGGGAAAAAAAATGTACCCAAACCTCAACTCTCTGTATTCATATTCTCATGGTGAATTTTCCTGACTGGATTTTTTTAGATGCAGGCTTTGGATCTGTGCTTAAATTTTTGCAGTCATGAACAACCAGATCAGGAAATCATTATTTGTAAAAAAACCAGGTCATTTGGGCTTCCAGGTTTGTGGCTCACTTAATTTCCTGGCAGACTGTGTAGCACTCTGGTTTGGCTCTGGAGTGTGAGCTCTGCATTTCTGGAAATTTGGGTCACTTACTTTTAGGAGGTCAAGAAACTGATTTAGATTCCTGCTTTCTATCCTTCTAAGTTAAAAAAAAAATCTCTCTTTGTTTCTTATGTGGAGCTCCTGACACCAAACAGTCCCTACTATTTGTAGCAAAATCTTAAAAATAGATTAAAAAACCCGGAGTTCCCCTTAAAGTTATTTGGAAAATCCTGAGTGTCTAAACTGAATTCTTGTTATCTCTCTTGTGATCCTTGACTGGTCTTTTGCATGAAGCTGTGGAAGATTAATCTTCATGCTATTTTGTATTTACTTGTATGATCCCCTGTTGCTATTTTAAGAGTTGGGGCTTGACGTGGCATTTTTAGCCAAAGTCCTTGTGTTAAAAGTAAACTTCTTGTTAGTCAAAGCTCTTCTCTGTTTCCTGTTTTCCTCCCAAGCCTTCAGTGACCATTTTGCTAGAGAAGCAAATGTACAGAGATGCAGACATCCAGCCCTAGCACTGGTTCTAAACGCTGCCCAGATCCTTATTCACCTCCCCTCTGTGCTGATTCTAGGCTTTTACAGGTGGGTGTTCACTAGAAATGCTATATACAGTGCATAAGGGGAGGTTGGGCTGCATGAATCAGAGCCTTGGTAGTCCCTGGCTCAGCTGTATAGTGATGTCCGACTCACTTAGGCTTGTTTTGGTAGTCCCAGTCATGGATCTCAAAGCAACTGGAGCTCCTTACCCCTATAAGGCACTGTGTATAAGGCACCACTTGGCTGTGGTGTTAGTCTGATCTGGTTGTTGCTATTATTAGTGCTGTGACTGTCCCACAAGGTGATCGGCTCGTGTCTGAGTCCTAGCTTGGGCTGGCTTGGCCCTCAGAGATGACTTGGTTTCCCAACAGGCACTTCTAAAGAGGTGCTGGGAAATCAACACCATGGTTTGTGGGGCTTCAGTCTGAGATCAGGCAAAGAAAGCACATTCACAGCATCCTTTCTTCCTTTGTTAATTTTCATATGGATGTCACAATGCATAAGTTAGACTCTCTGCCAGAACTATGGGAGTTGATGGTTCTTCTTGTTGTTGTCCTATATTTTTCCAAAGGTATCCTGAGTCTCTGTTTCCCTGTCAGTACTTACACACTACTTTTCATCCCTATGCTATAAATGGGGTTTTAACCTCCTGACTGGCTGGAGTCTCCCCTGACTTGGTTCTGGCTTCACAAACACCCTACTTGAAGCTACTGAGGTTTTGAAATAAACAGCAAAAGGAGGAAATCCATTTCTATGTGGTGAAATTTGCCATCTTTTTTTGGTTACCTTGGAACAGGTTATCCACACCACTGCTTAACACTGCCACAGATTTCCAGGCTTTCCCCCCCACGCTGGTGTGGTCCTATTCTCTCCCTGCATCTTCCCTCATTTTCTCCTGTCCTCGTGGTCCTCCCATCAGTCACAGAGTGGGACCAAGTGGTTTTATACAGTGGCTCAGAGCTCTTTATCCTCTCCCTTGGGTGATATGTGCTCAGGGTGGTGGCCCCACCATGGAGGTGTTCTTCTTTAGCCTCCCATTGCACCATGTTGGCTGCATTCAGCCCCGTCCTTCCCCTCTCATTGCCCAGATGATTAGTGAGGACTGTGTCTCAAGGATAGGAGTGCCAAATGTCTCTTAAAACAGAGGTGTGCTCTCTTAAATCTGGTGTGGTAGGGGGAAAGGGGGAAGGAAATCCGAGAGTTCTTCCCTCCTCACTGTGCTAAGCCATGGCATCACAAAGTACTCAACAGGAAATTCCCCATTAAACTTGCAATAGTGTGGGGGTTTATATAGGTGCTGCAGGAAGTGAATGGCAGATGGCTGTGTTTCAGCAAGAAGACCTGTCAGGTTGGTGTAACATATGGATAGACACAGCTCTAATTTCTTTCTCCTTAAATGCCTATTGAGAAGGGCAAACCAGCCACTCCTGTGACGCAGTGTTCTTGCTGCAGAACTCTCTTCTTGAGGTAACTGCTTAGCAGCTGTAGTGTGTTTTGAGCTTTGTGGACCTACTGGTTTTGCTGAGGTGGGCCTCTGAGGAAGAACGCTTGCTGGGGACTGGACATGGTATTTTCAGCCCAGAGGTCTTTACCATCTCACTCCCCCCTCACATCTAATGAGACCCCAGCCTTGGAAGGCATTCTTGCATTTGTGCCATTGAAATACATGGGTAGTCCACCTGACTGCAGGGAGAATGTGGCATGTTTAAATACAGGCAGACTGGTAATGTGCCACTTGGCTTTGAGGTCCAAAGAGTGAGCTTTATCTTGTGGGATGTTGAATGGTGTTGACTCTCACTAGAGCCAGGAGGATTTGAGGGAGCTTAGTGCTCTGATGGACTGGGTCTCTCTTCCTGTGAAAATTCCCCTGCTTCTGTGCTGCAGGCTTCACTAGAGGGACTTTGGTCAGACCCACTGCACTCCACTGAAATCCATAGGCTTACACTGAAGCCAGAGCAACATGATCAGAAATCATGGCTGGGGTCTGAGGGGCAATGGGAAGCACCTCAGTGTTCTGGCTCTGACCCTGAGCAGCACCAGTTGTTATAATGGCCATGAAGGATGCATTTTAATAAGCTAAACCCTTTACATGACTCGGTAGTAAATTGTTTGTGCAGCAGAATTGGGGAAAGAAGGAAGACAATTTCCAGGTCTGAAAAGAAAGCCAACTTTTTATTAACAGCCTTATTCAGGCTGGAATTATCATATTAAGTGGTACTGCTCTGTACTGCTGTAGCACATAGCTGCTAGGAAATTGCTTCAAAGAAAAAGGGAAACAAGTTGCAGAGCCAAAGTACAGCTGTTCAGCAAGAAGAAATCATCTTTCCCAACATGGAAGCCCATTGAGTTGTACACCTTTACATCTGCTGACCCTCTGGCCATCTCAGTTCACTAGCAGAGAACTAAATAATAACAATCCCTTGGAATATTTCAGCAGATATTTAACTATTACTTGTATTACTGTTAGCAGCTAGTTGTGGAAAGTGGCCTAGAATGCGAACCCATTGACTAAGATTTGTATTGCAACTGTAGTTGCTGAAGAGGGGTCTGAGAATTAGGCATCCAGCTGTAATTCAGCAGGATTTGTGCGCTCAGCTCTCTGGCTTTGTAGGCTTTAAATATTTCATGTATTATGTAGTGAAGCTGTAACAACATTTGAATTCTGTGGAATAAACACTGTCACGGCTAGCAGCAAGGACAATAATAGCAATGGAAAGTAATTTAATATATCAGCAAAGATAACTTAATATTGTCCAGTAGAGACACATTAGATATGAACGTAATGTTTTATTGCTATGGAGATTTTTTTTTTTTAAAAAGGATATTGGCAGAACCCTTTTCCACTGAAGTCCAGAGACTGTTCTCTGAGACTTGAACAAGAGCAACTTTAGCCGAGCTCCGGATGCTGCTGAAAATTCCAGCAGTGGGACAGCAGTTGTGCATATATGCATCCAACCGTGCACCCTCCTATGGGTCACGGCTGCTGGGAAAGCTTCATTCTGCATGAGCTTATCAGCCATGGAGAGTGCACTCCAAATATAGCTCTGGGGTTACCAAAGGCATTTTTGTCCTGACGAAAGTTAATGGGGTTTTTGGCATCGCCGTCTGCCAGGCTATGATTCTGTCCTTTATATTAAAACGTACAGGATAGCTTTAACTCTGCAGGAACTTTTATGTTATATGGCAGGATTTCCTCACGCTCTGGAAAAAAAGTGATACACGGGATGTTTTCATTCTTGATTTCGGGAAAATAGAACAGCCAGAGCTTATGTCCTTCTGGAAGTAAGACTGTCTCATTCAGTGTATCATGTTGTTTCATAATGCCTAGTAACATTTCTGTGTTAAGGTCTGACCTAAACTTATCATTTAAAGATTTTTTTTTCTATCTGAACCCTATTTTTTATTAGGCTGAGTTTGTCTTTTAAGCTCTGCTGCATGGGAGTTTTGGAGGGAGAAACAGAAAGATTAAAGTTGATGCAGCAGTCAAAGGGGATCCCATGGGCAAAGCCATGGTGGATGGTGTCCTCTTCAGATCAGCAGAAAAGGGACCTAATTCAGCAGTCATTAGTGATGCTGGAGGGAAAAAATGAGTTGGTGCTAGATCATCATGCTCTACACATGGTCACAGAAGAGAATGGTTGGGCACATCTATTCTGCTGTTGAAACAACAGGGGAAATGCTGAATTTTGTATATAGTATGAAAAAACCCCAACTTGGTTACAGCTTGGTAAGTGGAAAAAAAACAGTGATGAAGAACCTGTGAGTTCCCTGGCAAGGAGGGATGGTTGCTGGTGCCCATAGGCAGTGATGATCTTTGGGGATTCAAGAAACTCCAGGGATGGCAAGAGACCTAATCCCTTTGTGGGTATCTGAGCCTCCCCTTTCAGGTGAGCTACAGATAAATAGGGGGTAGCCTACAGCAACCCTATTGATTTGTTCAAAATCTCTCCCAGTCTGAAATTGAATTAGCAGATCTGTGTTTTGTTTTGATTCTTGAGTAGAAACAGCTGGGGTGAAAGGAAAAGGCC
>JANHGO010002551.1:0-29640 GCA_024606505.1 Aquila spilogaster
CCTTTCCCTTTCCCTTTCCCTTTCCCTTTCCCTTTCCCTTTCCCTTTCCCTTTCCCTTTCCCTTTCCCTTTCCCTGTTTCCCTGTTTCCCTGTTTCCCTTTCCCTGTTTCCCTTTCCATTTCTTTCTCCCTTTCCCTTTCCCTTATTTCCATTTGTCTTTCCCTGATTTCTCTTTCCCTCTCATTTTCCCTTTCCCTTTCCCTCTCCCTCTCATGCCCCCTTCCCTTTCCATTCCCCCTTCCCTTTCCCCTTCCCCTGTAACCAGACCGCAGACCCCACAGAAGTGATGCCCACGTTGAGCTGTTCTCCCTTCCACCCGCCTGCTAATTGAGCCCTGACGTGTCACCCATCCATCACAGCCTCTTCCCATTGGAGCAGCAGGCTTTGATAAGCAATGGGCCCAGTTGCCAGAGCCTGCGGGCACACCACGCTCCTCACCAACGCTGTTTTATTCATGACGGAGCCCTGCCTGGCTCCCTGCAGCACCACGTGCCATTGGCCATGGGGTACGGGACATATATTTATAATCTGATGGCATCCTCGGGGACAAGAATTATAAACGAGATGCTACAACTCAGCATTCTTATCCAGTTCTCAAACGTATGAGATTTGTTAATGATAAATATATTAATGCCATTAGCATTTCAGAGAAATGGGATGATTGAGAGAGGGAGAGACCTCGGGATATATGCACGGCTTAATGGCACGGCGCGGGCTGCTGATGGATGGGCAGATACTGAGCTCTCCTCAAAGCCTCCCAGCGAGGACCCAAATCTCCTTAGCAATACTGGGAGGCAGACGCCATATTTCAGCGATGTCTTCCATTTTGCTTTGGGCTCTATCCATCACCCCGCTTTAAGCAGGCATTTCCATATCCCATCCCGCTCCGCCCGCCCCCGTGCGGGGCCGTAACCTGGTTTGCTACCTGCAGCCCGAAGTAACGCATTTAACCTTTTTTTATGAGGCATAGTTATTGCTTCCAAAGGCCGCCCTTTCAAAAGCTCCTCCAAACAGACATTCGTCTTTTCTACATTTCCAGTGTTTCCAGTGCAGAATCTCAGAATCAATACCTCTCGCATCGTTTCAGCTTTCCCAGCTGCGGGACCCAGATTGGATTTAAGCTGAGCTCCGGCTCCCGTTCCACTCTGAGTGTCCGGAGACAGCGCCTGCGTGGCTCCATTGGCTGTGATGGGACAGCCGTGATTTATCCTCACCAATAATCACTTCGATTTGCCCAAAGGAACCCCTCCTCGGGACGGTTGTAAGTAGGGCCATAAACATATTTCACACCCTTCTCCCCCAGTGGAAGAGGTAAAAAATACAGAGGATGGCTTTATTCTATCAGCCCCTGGTTGTTTTCTCTAATATTTATATCAGAAGTCCTGTGCAGAAACCACTTTGTGCAGAGAGGAGATAAACGTGCTTCTGAGCTAATTGCAAATCACTTTTATTGGCAGCGAAGCTGCGCGAGGGAGGGTTTGCTGAGGCGGTGCTGGTGGGGCTCAGCTAGATGGGATCTGCAGTGACGGGGAGCAAAGTGCAGGGCACGGCCCGGGCTGAGCCGGCCCCGCTTCCATGGCATCATCTGCGCACAGAGCTGATGGCAGCACCGTATGCACGCGAGCAATGTGCAGATGTGTGCACAGCTGGCTCTGCCCAGCGCAGTGCTGTCACCAGGGTGCAGCGGGAGCCACGTACCTGGCACGGGCCCCTTGGAGCTGGATGCTACGGGGTTTGCTGTGGGGGAACGCTCCGCCCGGACGCCGTGCAGCTGCGGGTGCACACGGCCATCTGCGCGCAGCCCGCGCTGCGAGGAACGGGTGCCAGCGCTGGAGCTGGCGCGGAGCAGAGGGTGCGGAGCGGAGCCAGGCTGGATCCCTGCCGCCTGCCCGGGGAAACGGCTCCGGCTGAAGTCAGCGCTGCACCCGGAGGACACAGCCCCGCTGTATGGGGACAGCTGCCCCGCTCCGGTGGCTGCCAAAGCCTGGCACAGCTGTGGCCATGCTGCCCTGCGCTGGCACCACGTGTAGGATGGGAGCTGGAGCTCCTTGTGCAAACCACAGCCCGAGCGGTGCAGATGGGGAGGGAACCTGATTTCATTCCAAATGGGTCTATGAACGTATTTACAAATAATTTCCCCAAGAAGTTCTGCTTCCTCCCAGGAGAGGGCAATCATGCCCATGGCCATCATCATGCCAGCACTCAGCCAATGGCTCGGAAGCAGCAGTGAGCCCTAGCCCAGGCACACTGAGTTAAAAACAAACTTTCACTGGTCTTGACTGAAGATGGCTTGAAAACCCCAGAATACGTGTGCTTTGTCAGATTGCTAGGAATTAAAGCAGCTGATTCTCAGGAAATCACTCATTTCCCAGACAGTCAGTGCTGACAGCTGCTGGCATCCTCCCAGCCCGTGGCTAACGAGCAAGCCTGGAATACATGGCAGCACTATCCGAGTGCCAATTATTGGTGTAAAGCTGGAGGATTTCAGCTCAGACGAGCTGCCAAAGTGGGAAGTTTTAATAAATGAACCCCCCCAACACTGTCGGGCAGAGAGGAGGATTGAGCAGCAGGGGCTCACTGAGTGATGTCCCCAGGCTGCTGGGAGGGATGTGGGGCAGTGAGAGGGCAGGAGCCAACAAAGGGGGGGAGACAGGGCCAGGGAGGGCTCAGCTACCTGGGAGCCCAGCACCAGCACTGCTCCTCATCTAGTTCAACGCCTGGTTAAACACGTGTGCCCTTAGGGAGCCCTGCTCTCTCTTGGTGCGTCGCTTTTGAAGATGAGCCAGGAGGAAAAAATAAACAGCAGCGCTATAAATACCTCCTTTTCTCCTTCCTCACTCATTTCCTCTTTGTCTCAGGATCAATAATCACCAAAAATAGAGGCCGAGGAAGGCAAACAGTCGTGCTCAGGCCTGATCACAGAGCAACTCCACGGTGCTGCACCCACATTGAGAGCTCCACTGGGCTGGGACGAGGACATCGGTGTAAACTGGGCTGTGGTCAGCCCTGGGGTGGACCTCAGTGAGTGGGAAACGGAGGAGGTAAATCCTGCACTGCCCGGTGCACTTTGTGAGGGATCATTTGATATTTTTCTGCTACACACTGAGCTTCAGGATTCTCAATTAAAGCGAAATCTTAGGAATATATATATATATATATAACAAAGCTGCGGTTTAAGCAGCTCAGTGGAAACAGCTCTGCCATGCAGGGCACGAGTGGGGAAGCAGAGGTGTCAGGCTGCTTAAAAAGAGGAAGAGGAAGCAGGAGCGGGGCAGTGCTGTGCCCTCGGGCAGCCCGTGCCCAGCCTGGCGATTCAGCCGTCATCCAAGCAAGAGATTAACACAGGGGGAATTCAACCTGCTCACAGGATGGGACATAAATCAAATGAAGGCGATAAAATCTGCGCTGTGCTAAACAGGCAGATTTGTACAGGGTCAGCTGCCAGAAGTGTTACGTTAAACCAAGAACGTGGCCGGGCACTGGCTGCCATGGCATTCCCTGGTGCCCAGAGGCACCGTCACGCTGAGTGTCAAGGGATAACAGCCTGGGCACAGCCCTGGGTCTGCCTGCGGGTCCCATCCTGCCCTGTTTGTGCTGTCACCCAGTGCCACGCAGGATCTCAGGGCTCAGCCACAGTGTGGGGTGTGATTTGGGTGAGTTCTCTGCAAGCCTTCCCCACAGCAAGAGAAGAAATGCAAGGAAGATTACCAGATCTTCGCCTACATTGAGGAAGTTGAATATTAGCTCCTGACGTATAAGACAAAGCAGGGATAAAGGGTCATGTTTCCATTAGGTCTTATTAATTAGGCTTTTCCCTGTAAGCACAAAATCAATATGGCCATCTACATGCACCCAATAACCCATTTGGGTCTCCTGTAATAAGGCCAATCTGCACGTGTGGATGGATGGGGCCAGGACGGCCTCCCGCAGGCTGTATGTGAGCAAAAGCCCCCGTCAGCCCTCAACCTCAGCCAACACCTGCCAGCTGGGGAGGAGCCGGCCACCTCCAAGTAACCCAAGTGACAAAATAGAGCAGATTAGAGAAGCTAAACTCAAACTGAGATGGAAAAAAAAAAGGCCATTCAGCTCACTGAAAACATTATATGCCCTAATTGGAAGCTTTGTTTAATTTGGCTTTGAAATTGAATTCCTTTTCCTTCCTGGAGAACTGTTATTACCTTAATCTCTGCTTTGAATAAGGCCATTTATACGGTCAAATACAACTCGTTTTCAGCGCGGCACACACACTGAGTGCGGCAGCGATTGCCCTCTCGCATGGTGGTTGGCATCGGGCGAGCCAGGTTCATCAGTTCCCCGTGTTGTTTCTCAATATCGATGCATTTCACCCTTTAGGTTTTACCTTGGCTTGGAAATTCTACCCCTCGTGTGCCGTCCATCCCCGGAACAGCTCATTCTACAAATCTGAGTCGGACGAGCGTAACTCATTTTGCAGAATGGCAATAGAGTGGAAACAACAGAGTAATGAAAGCATTGCGTCCCAATTTCAAAGTATGGCCAACACGATCAATCAGGCACTTTGGAGAAATCAAGAACTTTATCTCCAATCAGCCAGCTTTTATCTGCTTAAGAATAAACAAGGCTGAGGAAGCTGGTGGTAGCAACAGCTGCATCATAAATAAGCCTGAAGCCAGACTCTTCTGCTGCAAGTAAATAATTGATCTCAGAAAAATTCTGCTTAGGCGAAGCCATTTCAATTACCTGGCAGATGACAATGAGTGCTGGGAGAGGTTAATGGCTCTAAAATATTTAAGGAGAAGATGTTTCTCCGGGCGCACCGTAGTTTGTCTTTCATTTACCCAATGGAGGGGGATTATTTGTGAAGCTAAATGGCAGCAGGCATCACCACCCGGCAGCCTGCCCGTGGGACCCAGCGCGCCGCGTGGCACCGGCTGTGCGGGTGCAGATGGAGCTCCTCCTCCTGGGCCGCTGCCTTGGGCTTTTTGTTCTTTTCCATGGAAAAAAAGCAGCATCAGCTCCCATTACGCTGCCCATCGCGCCTGGGTCCGTTCCTCCTTGCTCAGCTGCAGCTGAGGTTCGCGGGCGGCAGCTGGGGCAGCGTCCCGTGCTTAATTTGTGGGCAGCTGCAATTCTTGGGCGCCTTCATTTGGTGCTTCAGTGGGAATCGAGTAGAAAAGTGGGAGGGAGAAACCTTCCAGGCAAAAGGCAAAATCGGTCTGAATTGTCTTTCCAGGCTTTGCTGGAGATGCAGCCCCTCATTCCTACGCCGCTTTGGTCGATGGGAGCTCCTGGAGCCTGGTGGCATTGCTCAGCCTGCACTGCCTCCTGCATCAGCCATGGTACATGGGAAGAACTGCTCAGAAACTGCATCCGAGGGGCTCACCGTGCAGTCATATAGAGCAGTGAATGAACAAAGCGTATTTCTGTTGCCCAGCAGTGATCCTGCTGATGGCTTTAGGTGGCTGCACTCACCTTAAGAAAGGCTTCTCGTGGCCCCCAGGTGCATTAAGAGCTGTGTGCTTTTCCTCTGTATTTATCTCCAGTGCAGTTCTCCTGGAGAATATCACCTCCTTGGGCGGATGAGGCGTAATGGGAAGTTATGGGGGGCAAGGAACGCTGTGCAGAGGGGCCGGGGGCCACTGGGTCTATTACAGGACGTATTCAATAAGAATGAATGAAGCAATGGCTCTGCGTGAACACCATGTGCTTGATGGCTTCCAGCCCTTCCAAGGGGCAGCAAAAACGCTTCCTCCTCCTCCTCTTCCCATGGAGGAAGGCTGCAGCCTGGCACGCTGCACGCTCAGCACCAGACTGCTCGACCATTGGCTTTGGTTTTTGCAGTGCTTTGATCACGGTACCTCAGCTGCTGGAAACACAGAGCTCTCTTTGTCTCACTCAACTTTCCCTTCTTCACTTTCATCTTCCCAAATAATTTATTCTTCCGTTCGCTTTCATATTTTTGTTTTCTTTCCCATTACAATGCTGTTTCCATGGTGGGTGGGTGGGGGCTTTGAAGCTCTCTCCCCACCCCTCCCCCTGGCTGGGGAAAGGAGCTCTTTCCTCCCCAGGACCAGGCAGGGAGACATGGATTTCACCCCCCCCCCCAGCCCATGACATGGGGAAGGAGCAGGCTGAGCGGGGGAGCTGAGCAGGGGAGCTGAGTGTGGCACTATTTTGGGTGTTTATAACCCATTCAGTTCTGCTACGCTGGGCCAATAAAAGCCCTCTCCGAAGATGCGTTGCTTCTCTGATGTTAAAAGATGTTAAAGTTTCAAAGCGGAGCACAGATTCAGTGGACAAAAATGCCCTTACACACAGCTGCTGAGAAGGGCTTTCAGAACCACAGCCTTTCTTGTCCCCTGTTGTAACAACAGCATCCCTCATCCATCCCTTCCCTAGCTCCACTTTCTCTCTTCTTTGTTAAGCTCTGTTGTTGTGGGTTTTTTATTATCTTTTGTCATTTTTTCCCCCAATTGAAAGATGGATTTTATTGTACCCACCTTCAAATGAGTCTTCCAAAAATAAACGGGGTTCATCTGCCATCTCCCATCAGGTGCATTATACCCACACACTTGTTTTCAGGTTCAATAACCTCACCTGTGTTCGTGTTAGCAGCTGGGTGGGTTTGTTCCAGGCATGCTGGGGGCTGCAGGTTTCCCTGCTTGGCAATCAGGGCTTTAAGAAGCCCAGGGCTTCTAGAGAAGCTTAGGGACTTCTCTCTGAGCAGAGCTGTGGTGTAGAGATAGTGGCAAGGTTGCAATGCCCAGCAGAAGGAGGGGGGGTGAAAGGTGATGCTGCTGCAGCAAAAGAAGAAATAAAGTGCTTTCTGAGTTTGTGGAGCTGGGACAGCACAGCTAATGAAACCCAGGCCCTGGAAGCAGGGCTGGAGATGTTCTGCAGACACACAGGGATCCAGAGGACCTGCTGTGAGGAGGATGGGCCACGGATAACCAGGTCGTTTGCTGCCTCTTAGAGCAATCAGAAAGGTAATTACTCGGATGCAGAGCGAAATGCCTTTACATTAGCAGGTATCATTTGTTCTAGGGTAGCAAATTACGCTGTTGTTGCTGTTATTGTTCTGACAGCAGCACCCAGGGCTGTGCTGAGGATGAGGCTGAGCTCCTCGCCTTGATGAGCGTGGAGCCTCCTGTCTCATCCAGTTACCATCAATATTTATAAGTGTATGGCTGAGTACCGGGTGTGCTTTCCAGTCTCATTGCGTGTGCCACCTCAAGCTATCCAGTACAATAAAAGAGCAATTAATTATTATCAAACATCTCAATGACATTTACCTCGGGGGATCTTAGAGCACTCTTTAAGCTACTACCCCTGATGCTGCAGCCTGTGCTCAAGGAGAGAGCCCACAAAAGCTGGCTGTGAGCCTGACCCCCTCCTACAGCATGGGGTCAGTGCTGCCCTCCTGTGAGGGTGAAGGTTCAGCTTTGGGGCTTGGGGTCATTGATAGGGATTCTCAGTGGGCTGTAGAGCCTCTTCTTTAGGGGCCTCTTGGTGTTGTTATCGGTGGATCGTTGCATCTTTGTCCCCCTCCCACCTTACATAAGCATCATGGGTTGGCTCCTTCCCTTGCTGCTTTGATGCTGTTTCAGCCCCCTGATGAATGCTGGATAACTGGGGATCCCTGGAGAAAAGGAGAACACAGAGTGCTGATCCTGAATAGAGCCTCTATGGTGCTGTCTTCTCCCACAGGAGAGAGGATACCGACCCTACCGATGAGCAGCTGTATTCACTTGCAGGCGAATTCAGTATCCATGTCTCTCATGACAAAGATTTTTGAGCTCAAGGGCTTATGGCAATAACAACCCCTTCAATATTTCCTCTTCTTTAGAGCTTTGGGATTTATAATGTGCAGAAAACAGTCAAGCCCAGTATAGCACCTTTCCCAACACGTATTATGTCACCTCGCGCCGTGTTACCCTCCCTGCACATCTTCCATAGTAATCGGATTTGACTGTTTCCTTGCAAATTGACAGAACATAGGGAGGGAGCTGAGCTCGCAGACTGGCATACGGGCAGAAACAAGTCTTTGAATTAAAAATAGTTCTCCATGTCAGGGCTCATCTCTGGTAATCTGCACCGGGGAGCTTTGATTTCAATCCCATGCAATCTGCACCGGGTTGGCAGCTCTGCAAAGCTGTCATGCGTGCACCGAGCGTTGTTAGATTGTGCCAGAGGTGCTGGCAATGCTCTGAGCATCCTTACAGCTCCAGGAGCTGTCCTGGCTCTGGTGACCCCAGGGCTGGCACCTGGGGTTGGTCCCAGGGCACTGCTGTGCTCTGCCATCCATCACTGTGAGCACTCCCCTACCTGGAGAGCAGGGAAAGGACTCTTGGGAGCAGCCCTTCTCCCTGCAGCTGGCTACGCGTCAGGGAGAAGTGGGTATGCTGCATCCCACCTTCCAGTATTATTTTGTTGTGATGGGCAAAGAAAAGGTGTTTCCAAGAACCCAACTCCCAGTTGCCGTTACTTCCAGGTACGTTGCCTGGTTTCAAGGAAATCGGAGTTTCTCAGCCCGCAGGAGCGAGTAAAGACAATAGATACAGTTCAGTTAAACAGTAATCACAGGTTGAGGAAAAGAGCTTAGAAAATTAAAGCTAATTAAAAGTATCTGAGGTTTTCTAAAATCACTTCTTAAGCAGACAAATGGAAATAACCCACCGGGTGATGATGAGCTCTGAATTTTGTTAGAAATCAAAGAAGAATAAATTTAGTAAATTGCCAGGAAAGGATAATGCAACGCTGGAGCTACAGCACACAGCAGGTGCTGGTAGTTCTCCAAATTCCTGCCAATTATACGTTTCAGGAGACGTTTCCACTTATCTAACTTCACCTTAAAGCCTTCTTCCTGACCCCTGTCTATGATTAATACCTGTTAGCTTTCACCTTTCTCTGCTCTCTGTTATTGCTTTCCTGTCTCTCAGGAAAGCCGCATCCATCCTCACCCTCGTGTCCCTCCTCCTGCTAAAGCTCCTTTTAAGAGGGATTAAGCTTTTAATTGCCGATCTCTGCGTGCTGCCCTATCGCAGGGATGCCCCGTGGCGTGGGTCACCTGGTTCATGCTTGCGCCATTCTCTGGGGCTTTGTGACATTGAGTAGAGTCAAACCAACCCATTCCAGAGCAAAAATCCCTGTTTTGTGGCTGGGGCTCCTATTTCCAATGGCTTCTGGCACTTCCCCAGAGGAAAGGCATTGGTTTCAATGGCTGTGCGTGGTGATGCTGGAGATCGGTGGTGATGGGGACGTGGGTACACGTTGTCCCTGTGTGTCTCAGCACCCCGCAGCTCTCTGTGGCTTCTCTCACTTGTTGAGGGACCTCTGGAGCAGTCTGAGGTCACGAGGATGTTGTGCTGTGCTTTGTGGCCCTGCGTGGTGGGTGGGAGGCACAGGGGAGATCAGGACTCGGGTGGATAAGACCCTCCCTGAGGGACGTGGGCTTCAGTCGCACCCCAGCCAGGAGAACGGCAGCTCCGTGGCTCCCATAGATAACACAGGGATGCTAATCTCTTCTTCCGAAGGAACGCAGAAGTGGGAATTTTCCAGAAAGTATTTTCACAGGAGAAATGCAAAACAGAAGAAATGCAGAGTGGAGAAGAGTGCCGGGCTCTGGACACCCCAGCAGCACCGCTGCAGGCTGGGGATTGAGAGGAAAAGATTGCGATGGCGTAGTAAGGTTGAGGAGATAACCGTAATAAGAAGGGAAATGAAATAAACACAAGGGAAAAAAAAGCCAGCAAGCAGCATCTCAATAGGCTGTGGGGTTCAATGAGCAGCTGGGACAAAAAAAAAAGAGAAAAATCAAACATTGTGCTTCCTGAATAATACAGAGATCGGAGTACAGGTGATAAGAAAACGAAGGAAGGAGGCAAAAAATAGAAAGGAGAAATTACTGAAGGCAGAAAACTGCAGGTGATGTGCTATTTCGCTATGCTAATAAAGAGATGAAAGCAAAATGGAACAGGAGCGCAAACTGGCAAGAGTCTGACTTTTGTTGGAAAGAATAAGAGGATAAACGTTTTTAACATTTATGAAGTAGCAAAATAAAGCAAAGAAAGGCTCAGAACATCAAGCTCGTAGATGAGGAAATTAAAGTACATAAAATATTTATTCATTTGTGCTTAGTGGCTGTCAGCCATGCGTGCAGTGGGGAAATGGTATGTTTCTAGGCACAGTTTTATTCTTTTCCCTATTTTTTTCTTCCTCTTCTCCCAGAGATGAACGGGAACAATTTGCTAAATGGTGGCTGAACGCTCGGCTCATTCTCCACATTCCATTAATGTTTCATTTCTTAATACCCCCGAAACAAAAAGGGGAAGTTGGTATAAAACATTACTCTCCTTTCAAATCACGGTAAAAAGGAATGTGGTTCCAGGCCGATAATCAAGATTATGAACTGGCATCTGTATTACAACGGGGCCGGTGCTGATAATACGTGCCATCTTGGATGAGGCTCTGTAATGAGCCACAGGAAGAGATGTAAGATGCTTCCTGCTATCACAGCTGTTCCCACTCAGGCCCACGAGGAGCATGTCTGGAGGATGCTGGGCCGTGGCGCTGGGCCATATGCTGTGGTCTCTGCACGCTCCCCATATGTGCAGGTTGCACCCACCACGCAGGCTGCAGGGAACCACCCGGTGCTCTCCCGGATGCCCTGGGCTCAGCAGCAGTGGGTGCTGGAGGCTCTGGGTGCTGCTGCCCGTGCCGTGTGGGCTCTGTCTCCCTCTTGTGACTGTCCTGGCCACGTCACCGCACGGCTGGAACGTGGCAGCTCCCGTGGAGCAGGAGGCAAAGCTCTGCAGATGTGTCCTCTGTGCGGGGGGAAATGGTTCGCCTGGCAGCCAAGGTCTGCCCAGCGTTTGGTTCTGCATTTGAGTTAATAGAACATCGCAGATGTCTCTTGGCATTAATGGAAAAGCTGCCAGCCCCAGGGGCTTCCTCAATCCAACCTTTCCATGGCTCTCCCATGGTCTGTTCCCTGGATGAGCTTTGAGCAGAGTGGGAGCACAGGAGAACCCGTCTGCTGCTCACGCATCCGCTGCCGCTTGCTGTAATGCATGGGGAAGGCAGCGTTCATTTCCTCCTGGAGCTAAAACATGCCTTGATCTTGGCTTTATTGGAAATGATGGGCTCTTGGAGAATGTCTCAGTTTGGATGTTACGGCTTTCAGCGAGATCCTTGGAAAATATAAACTGAAGTCAATTAATTGACTTAGTTGGGATCTGCCAACTTATGCCAGCTGAAAAGACTCTTTTTTGTCTTTGTTCTGGTGACAATTTTATCTAAGTAAAGCTGAGCCAATCTGAAGGAAATGAGAAGGAGCTGACAACCACAACAAGCAGCTTACTGCATATCCAGATGATGCAACTTTCCTCTCTGATGCAGGACCCGGAACCTCTCAAAGAGGGAGAAAAATAGAAGCAACAATTTCTCAGGATCACCATGGAGAAATCCCTTTAGCAGCTTACAGTGGCACAGCATGGAAGGCGCACGCGGCCTCCCAGACCTCCCCGGTCTCAGGGCTTTGGAACCGTGACTTTGTGCTGCGCGGAGCAGTGCTCATGCACATCCACCCACAGAAATGGGCTCCCAGTTCCTCACCAGCAGTGGGAGGCGAAGCGCAGCAGCAGGATGCAGGAGGTGTGCTTTGCCTTTTGGCCCTGTGCGTTTTCCCCTTTTCGCTCTCTGAAGGACGTGGTACTGCCTCATTTCTGCTGAGCTCCAAAGCCCTTTGTATTTCCCCCATGGCCATTGTCGTCAGTGCTCTGCATATAGACTATCTTGCAAGTCCTTGCACTTCATTCAGCCACTGCTTAATTTAATCCTTGAATTTAATCAATACTTCATAGATCAGGTCTTTGCTTTAAAAAAAAAAAAGGAACATTTTTTTTTGGTTGCTTTGTGCAGGTGCTATTAGGTTAATGTAATCAGCGTGATAAAGCTGCCCTCCACTTAATGAGCAGCCTTGTTCTGCATGTTGGAGAGGGGAGGGGAGCTCGGAGGAGAAAACCGCATGCTGCCAAAGTTGAGTGCTTGAGGCATTAGCGCTGGCAGCAGGCTCAGAGGTGATCCTTTCTGTTGCAGGAACAATGGGAGGCACCAGCAAGAGCACACCTCCTCCCCAGGTGCTCCAGAAAGCAAGAGAAGGGACACACTGAGGTCGAGGCTGGAGGAGAGGTAGGATAGAGCGACGGGCATGGTGACACAGGGATGGAGGCGGTGAGGGGACATGCCCAAGCTCAGTGGCTCTCACGTGGGAGCTCTGCTGCACGGCACGAGGCTGCTGCCCCACTGGGCTGCTCACGTTGGGCTCTGCTGTGGCACCGATGGGCGCGCGGTGCTGATGTCTGTGTACTGGGATAGCGCGCTGCACAAATCCTTCAGCAGCTGTTCCGTCTTTAATCAGATGTGTAGAGCCTCAGGCCATTTATGGGGAGGAAGAAAGTGTTTTCCATTTGTAATAAGGGGAAAGTTTGTCTGTTGAGTGGAGCAAATCCTGATAATGATGCTATCCTTTCTTGCTGCATTTTACTATGAATTTCTCAAGAATAGCCTCAACAAAGTAATGATGCATGTAGAAGATTATTCAAGCTCTATAAGAGGGCTGATAAACGATAGCAGCAGCTTCCACTTGCAGGGCTTAGCGATGAATTAGCATGTCTGGCTTTCTAAATCACGCTGCGCAAAGGAGGCAGGGAAGCCTGCTCATAAAACTGCAGCGTGGACGTGTTTTGTTTAAAGGGCCAAGCGTGTCACTGGGCACGAGGCACTGCTGTGCATTTCACCCCTGCTGAAGGAAACCACCCCCAGCGAAGCCAGTGAGGCTGTCAGCCCCAGAAGGAGTGACAATAAGCACCAGGAGGATGATGAGAAGTAACAGAAACACCTCCACCTTTTTTTTTTTCCTCCCGATAGAGGTCAATTGACTCCCTGCCACCTTGGAGCCCATGACAAAATCAATGGTGCTTCATCTATAATTTGATTTTTCCATTCAATAAGGGAGGTAAGCATTAGTGTCACTGTAATTTTACAGAGTACTACTGGATAACAGGAGCATATCCAACACGAAGATTATGTGCGATATCAGTGGCAAAATATTATACCCAGCGATGATTTAGAAGAACATTAATGTCTTAGGCATGCTATAAGACATGTCATGAATTAGACAATAAAGTGTCTCATGCTTCAAATAATTACCCACGGGCTGACGTTTCCATGTTCTGGAGACGGATGAGCACTTGTGGAGCCGGATATCCCAGCAGCAGCGAGTGACCCGCAAACCTTCTTCCCAAAGCCATCGCCTTTATTCTTCTGCGGCTGATCCTGCATGTCACCACACCGGGCAGGTGGTGCGGCCGCGGGAGTGACCGATGCTGTACATCTCGCGCCGATCGATAGCAGAATCTGTGCAGACGATGGATATTTTTGGTGTTTAATTCACTGCATAAAATTGAAACAGGTAAATCACTCAGAAGAGATGGGAGCTGATGTTAATAGCGACGTTTGTAGCGCTATCTGAAAATGAATTCTGCAATTACCCACTCATAACATCATTTGCGCTCGGCGGCGTGAAATCGCTGCGCCTCAGCCTCCCCTGAGCACGTGGTTGTGATGGAAAAGTCCTCTGCCCGTTGCGCTGAACGCACCGTGCAGCACCCAAAGGTGCAGCGCTGGGGGTGGTGCTGAGCCCTCTGCCCCGTGCTTGCTGGAGCAGCACACGCTGCAGCGCTGAAATACCCCAGAGCTACGAGACAGCCCGTGCCAGCACACAGCAGAGACGCGCGTCAGGGTGCGGAGGGACCCCTGCTCCAGCCGTGCATGGTGGCACTTCTACGCATGCCTACCCACACCGCTACGTTTCAGTGTCTGTGCCAATTCCGTGCAGCCACGAGATCAGAATTTTCCCTGGGTGACTCATCTCCCTCCTGCTGCGCTCCTGCTCAGTGCGCTGCCTGATGTGGGGCACGGGGCCGTGCTCCGGGATATGGTAACACAGCGCATGATGGGCAACGGCCCAGCCCCAGCCTGGCTGATGTGTGGGAGGGGGATGCTGAGCTGTCCTCCTCCTGGCTGCGGTGCTCCTGCTCGCTCACAGCCCCGTGAAAGGAGGAGGCCCCGGATGGTACAAATATCAACCGATTTATCAGGAAAGAGCCAAATTAATCACTCGCATCAGCGGAGTCATTGTGGCTTACTGAAAACAAAACAAAACAAATTATTGCTCGACGCTTGTCAGAGGGCTGTGGCTCATCTCATTGCACAGAGGGGAAGTCTCACCGCACTCAGCGCTGCGCAAAGTGATGGCAATGAAATCTCTCCTGGTGCACTTGGGTGTGTGACCTCTGCCTTTGTGGGGAACTGCATCTGGTTAATGGCCTGGTGAGCAGGCAACAGGGCACGCCAGGAGCCCGTCCCAGTGCACCTCCATGCATCTGCTGATGCTCCATCCACATGTGGTCTACGGTTGCATGGTGAGCTGCTTCAGCTCCATACCCATGGGGTGCACAGGCAGTGCTCAGCCAGAGCCCCAGCACCAATCCCAGCCCTGGAGGGTTGGCAGCCCCTCTCTTGGCAGCATCAGAGCTGCAGCAGCTGTGGGAGCCATAGAGTGGGCACTGCTGCACCCGGAGCCACATGGGAGAGCACGGCCGCAGCCAGAACGAAAGCACGTGCAGCTCTGGAGTGACTCTGGCAGAAACAAAGTGGTTTCGCATGGATTAAACAACCTCTGGAGTTTATAAACAGAATAAATCAGCTGTTTGTGGAGAAGAAAGGGGCGTGAAGAAGGGCTGCTCAGTTCTTGCAAGAGCGGTTATGCAGAAAGAGGAGCTCGGTGGGATCAGGGACGTGTGTGGGCACGAGGGGCTCTTGGGCACTGGGGTACAGTATGGGGACGCCGGTGGGGATGGAGATGGGAGCTCTGTGGGACGGTGACAGGAGGAGCTGCCATTGGACACACGGCCCTGAGTGCGGCGGAGCAAAGATGTCATATCCCAGAGGGCGGTGAAGGATATTTATGGTTTGCTGTGCAGGCCATAATTGAATGGCGTTACAGTGGTGCTACTTTTTTATTTTTTTTTTAAGTCTTAAATCATTCCAGAGCTCTCACTCCTGTTTTAAATGGCAACTCGGCTTTTTAAAAGTTTATCGTGCACTAATTCATTCCACTCATTCACTTACGTTCTGCTGACAGGGTACAAAATAGCTTCATTTTTCATCCCAGAAAACCCTAACTTTGCAATCTGTGGGGCCTTTCCGATTGGATCAGGATATGTCTTAAACTTCCATGACAACAACGCAACGCTTATGGGGAGGCTGGAAGACAGCTGAGCGTTTACACCCAGTGCTTCCAATGCGCTTCCCATGGGTCGTTGGGGTTGCTCCATTTGGGAAGCGTTGGAGCCCATCCCCATGCCGTGTCACCGGCTGCGCATCGCTCCGGAGAGCTGAAACCCTGTTATTTCACTCTTCCAAACGCTGTCAGAGCAAGTCACAGGAAGGATTATTTTTGGCTCTCTTCAGCGTAGTTACCTAGCAATTTGCACGAGCCTTGGCATTACTGGGTAGTTACTCAAGCCGTGCGAGCTGCTTTGCAGCAGGCACTTCATTTGTCAGATTTAGTTCCTTTTACTGCTCACAAATAGTCCAGACACCAGCTTGCAGTCTTACAAATTTGTTCTCTGCTGGAGAAATCTCAGCCCCGTTCGTTGTTTGTGAAATATTTCCTCTGATCTTTGCTGCTGAGCACCTGCAGTTCCCAGGTCACGGCGGGGCTCAGCCCACGGGTGACACAGTGCTCTATCCATCCCCTGCTGAAGGAAGAGAGAGCCACAGCTGATTGCAGTACGAATGCTCTTCTTTAGGACACAGCTTGGATATGTTTTTCTGCATTTTATTTTCACGTTTTTCAGGTTGAAAAGAAATAATGAGCCAACCTCTCGCTCCTCTGGCTCCCCGCTGCGTGTACTCCAATGCACGCGGAGCACCAATGCTTTAATGAGCCATAAATACTATTTACATTTGGCGTATTATGTCGGAGGTATTTTGTGCTTTTTGCTCACCCAGGCCATTTACAGGCCTTCTGTTTCCTCCAGAACTCGAAGGACGGTAACGAATGGTTATTAATCAGCCAATAGGCCATACTGATTGCTCAAAAGCCAAAAAGCAAAAGAAGTCTCCATCTTCCATTTCCCGGTGTCTGCACGTTCCAAAGCAAAATGTGTTCTGCTCGGTCAGAGCTGTCTGCCAGCATCCCCCGCACAGCCCCAGCGTGCACAAAGCCGCGGTGCGATTGCCATAGCTGAAGGACATCCCTTTAATCTCAGCAGCTCCAGCGCGGCTGTTCGGCAGCGGGCGGCTTTTGTGCAATGCGATGATGCTATCAGGCAGACCCGGCGCCATCCAGAGGAAATGTGTCTATAAAACTTTGCTCCCACGGCACAGGAATGTTTGTGAGCTCCGTTATCCCCACCGTTTTCGCTCTCCAAAGCGGTACAAAGGAGATGAAATGAGAGCCGTGGCGCTTTCGGAACTCCTGTGCGTGCTGGATGTTTGCTTTAAATAGAATTAACCATGCAAATTGAATCATGTGAGTGTAAATTAGCGCTCATTTTGCTGGTGTTCTTGGTATCGCTTAACCTACCATTTACCCCAAGACATCTGCTAAGTGCCATTCTTTCAAGTACTTAAACAGCACCTATTGCTACCAAAAAAACCCCAGTCCCATGGAACAACAGAGCTGCTGCACAGCCTGTAATTATCATCAGGGACTATTGTGGCTGCAGGAGGCGGCTGCTGCTGGCGCTGCTGGGGAGGGCTGGGGAAGGATCTGGCCCCAAACGCTGCCCGGCTTTGGGATGCTGCTGGAGGTGGCCTGGGGATGGGGCTGGTGCAGTGTTGCAGCTGTGGTGCAAGCACTGGAAACGCGCTGCGAGAGGAGTGCTGCTGGGCTCCCCAGCCCCAAGTGCCATCTCACCATCCGTTATCTCCTGCTGCCATCTCCTCCTCGCCTGCTGATAGAGAGGCCCCAGGGCTGCCGCCCGCCCCAACCGCTGCAGAGCCATCCGTTATTGATGGGCTTAGTTAAGGCTCTGTTGTCACAGCTGGGAGGATTGATGTGCTGACCTCCCGCACAGCCCATGGGCTGGC
Organism: Aquila spilogaster; assembly: GCA_024606505.1. Taxonomy (NCBI): domain Eukaryota; kingdom Metazoa; phylum Chordata; class Aves; order Accipitriformes; family Accipitridae; genus Aquila; species Aquila spilogaster. Next base: position 17,140 of record JANHGO010002551.1, read on the forward strand.
CTTGTCCTGCGCATCCAGCCAAGGATCAGAGCGGATGAGGAGGATGGCACAGAGGACGGGTGGGGATGGCATTGGCTATGGGCGTCACTGGGTCCTCGTGCCACCTCCCTACAGCACAGGGGGGTTCATGGCGACTCAATGGCGTTCATTGCGGCTCATTTGATTGGGCACAGCTCCTCAAAGCATCTATGCAAATTTCAGCCCGTAATGACACATTGTCTCGTGCGATCCTGTTAGCAGATGGCCCGAAGACAGGAACAAGATCTGAATTAGTCCCGGGTGCCTGCAACGTAGCTGGGAGCATATGGTCCTGATGGATTCACATTTTAGCAAAGTGAACTCTTTCAGATGAATAACGGAAAAGGAAGAGGAGAAAAACAGTTCACGGCGCTCAGACTTCTGAAAAGCTGCGGCAGCCCCTCCTCAAACGTGGGCTTCCTCCCAGCAACACATGAGGGTTCGCACGCAGAGGTGAGCGGCTCTCTGCAGAACGCAGGCTGCTGGGCCAGCTGCTCATCCCAGGGCACGCTGTGGGATGCAGATGCGAGAGCAGCAGGGAGGAATGGCCCACCCACAGCAGGTGGTTGTGCTGGCCGTCAGCCCACGCTTCTTCGGAGCGTGGTTATCCCATCGCTGGGCTTTCGCTGAGCTCCTGCCCCGAGGAGGTGAGCGCTGCCCTTTGGATGGCGTTGCCACCAGACCCGCAGCGCGGGGTGGCCCGTGGCTGGAGGTCAGCACGAGCCCCGGGGTTGGCATCCAAGAAGCAGCTTCACAGCGGGCTCTGAGTGCCGGCGGTGCTTTCTAATTCCATCTGGCATTTTGTTTTATTGCAAGGCTTCAGGAACCGCTGTGATAGATAGCTGGTTTTCTCCTGTTTGTCACATCTGTGCTGCACGTTATATCAGCTGCTGGTTTCAAACTTCAGGCCATCGATAGGGGCACTACTTTGGAAACTGGAACGTCGCGTGTTGGTTTCTTATAGTCCTGCGAATCCACACAGCACCAGGTTTCTTCTTTGTGTTTCAACCTCAATACATTTTTAAGTCAGCTCAACCACGCTGCTTCGGATTTCTTTAGAGAACAAATGAGAAAGTGGTACACGCAGTGAAAACACTGAGCAACGAGGATTGATGATATGAATGTTGAGCAGTGCCCAGCGAGATAACCACATCCACTCTGGCATCAGAAGCACCGCACTGCTCCTGCTGGCAGGTGAGCTGGGGCTTCAAGTCCTCAGGCTGGAAGGGATGTTGTTTTTAAGCGAGGCTATTTCTAATCAGCTCAGAGTCTGGATCCTTACCTAGAGCAAGTTCTTCCAGCAGTCTAAATCTGTGGGCCCTGCAAAGTACTTTCCATTTAAGCACAATGATCTCTTGCGAGCAGCCTGTGGCCCAGTCCCATTGATCACCCAGCTCTACCACGTGGATGTACCTTGGGTTTCTATGATAACTACATGGCATTCCCTTTCCTGCAGTGTTCCAGGGTTTGGCAGAGCCATCCAAAGTGTTATTTCCCTGTGCTGGGAGCGATATTTGCAACCTTGAAGAAAAAACCCCAACGTGCATTTATAGATAGATGTTTTCAGCATGGCAGCAAGACAAACGAGCCCAGCTCTTTAAGCCATTCCTCTAACCCGTGTGCTCAGGATCCCTATTGCCACTGCAGCCTTTTCCAAGCAAATTAAGCCCTGGGAGTGGTGGCTGTGCTGAGCTGTGCTTGGAGGCACAACCACTGCAGGAGGTTCCGGGGTGCTGGTAGCCAAACCCTGCTCTGTGCAATGCTCGGTGGCACCGGCCTCAATCTGACCCTGGTGGCCCCAAGGTGACCGCTGCTCCTGTGGGGTTGGGACTCCCACCCTATGCCCAGGGAGCTGCGGGCAGTGTGAGCGTGCAGGGGACATAAACTGTTAAAACAGAAACACGGTTTGGTTCTTTGAGCACACCTGATTGATGAGGCTCTCTGCTGCTTGCAAATCACTCTTTGCTGACATACAGCAGAGGAAAACAAGAGGAAGGTGCTGGTGGGGCTGTGGCTGTGCTCTCTGCATGTGCGGCGGGTGATGCTCTGGCTTCTCATTCCCAGGCAACACCTGGCTGCACTGATGTGAATTATTAATGCCTGGAGCTGAAGGGCAGGGAGAGGCAGACCGCACTTCTGCCTCCATTCTCAGGGAGGTGCAGATGATGGATGTCTGTCTGTTGTCTCAGTGTTCATGTTTTCTACACCTGGGGCAAAGGCAGCCAAGGGCAGCTCAGCCCCGGCCCACACCACTGCGGGGTTTTGGGGCACGGAAGGGGACGTGAGACCCTCCTGTCCCCAGACCCATTGACCCGTTATATTTGGAGGGACAGCATTGCTATTGGCATCCAAACAGGAGCGAGCTGCTACACGGTGCTGCTGGAGGGATGACAAACTGCGGCCTTTGTTACTCTGCTGATGTGGGATGGTTGTTCCATGGTGGGCAGCGCTACCTGGGGCGAACTCTTTCTAAATTGGACTCAGTGGGTCCCATCCTATTTGGGATATTCTATGATTCCAGGAAGGCAAGATTTTCTGTTCCTGCAGTCCCGGCGACAGAGCCTGGTGAGCTGCTTTCTGGTGAGCGAGGATCCTTCATCCCCATGAAAACCATGAGATGGAAAAGAAATGCTTTGGGGGACATCAGTAACAGACATCCTGTAGACAGCTGAAAATGAATAAGATCTTCTGAGATCGTTGGGGACCACCCATTTTGGGGCACCAGCCCCGTGTCACCGTGTGCTTTTGGGGGTGACGTCCCACCAGCAGAACCCCGCTGTCCACACCTTCCCCCACTGCATCCAGGCACGGTTATCTTGGTGGATTTCCTGTGCACATGATAAATATACCTCATTCCCTTTTTAACCACCCTGCAGCCAATAAAAGAGAATAAAATGTGAAATGACGAGCAAATTGTATCCCCAAAGAGCGGTAAAGTGCTAAAGTGCTGCTCCTTGCGATAATCAGAAGATATTTTTGTCTTTAAACAAATAGCCCTAGTTAACAAAGAAGAATACTCCAATTGTGTGGCTGCAGGAAGAGGGGCACCCATTGCAGGCAGTGGGGTGAATCCCACGCACATCCATTTCCAGGCACTGTGCAAACGTGCCCGTGCTGTCCCCAGGGGACCTCCCTGCAGTGCCGGTGGGAATCCGCAGGAGAAGAGACCTCCGGGAAGGAATGGGAAGGGCACAGCAAAGCACAAAGACAAAGGTGATTGGGAGCATCCTGGCCTAAATGCACTTCCCCGACGGAGGTACCCAGAGCATAGCGGTGAGAGCTCGGTCTCCCTGGCAATGGTTGCCATGCAATAGCTGCTGCGGTGCTGCGTCCTCCTGCCTCTGTTCCAATCGTGTTCTCCTCGATCAGGATCTATTCCCCCTGGCATCCTCAGAGAGGTGCAGGCTCAGCCCAGCGCTTGCTGCTCGCCCCTACTCACACAACCCTGCCCCACCCCGAGCTGCTCCCATTCCTCATACAGGAATGTAATTTTCTAGTTTTAAATCCAGATAACAACAAGAAAACCCTTAAGGCAGCAGGAGGTAGAAAAGCAGGGTGAGCAGGAACAGCCACAGGTGAGCCAGCGCTTCGTCTTTTGGCATCCAATAAATAGTTTAAGTGCAAAATTTACATCAGTTCCTCTTGTGCTGCCACTTCAGGCTTTTTGAATGAATAATGCCTCAAGTGGAATGAGGTCCGAGGCCGCAGTAGCCCGGCCTTCACTGTGCACGAGGAGGGTTCTGAGCTGGAAAACCACTTGATCACATACTGAGAGATCAAGTGAACGTATAAAATGCATGGGAAAACACTCAGTGTGGGTGCAAAGAGCCCTCAGCACTGGGAGCAGCGGGAGCAGCAGCGCTGTGCCTGGGGCTGCCACCGGGGGTTGGGGATTTGCACTGCATCCATTTGGGTCCTGGAGCAGCGGCGGTGCTTTCGCTGTTGTCCTTTTGCGCTCCAGCAGCGTTGGGTCCCCCTGAAAACAACGTCGCGTGCAGTGCGTTCCTTCCCTCTGTTTTTTTCTTGTAGCCACTTTTCTGCATGAACAATAGCGCCGAAGTGAACGTCAGTCATCAGACAGACGTAATTGGATTTGGAAAGTGTTATATTGTGAATTAAGTTGACTGATGGGGAAGTGTCAGTTTTATTAACAGTCTTCCTTCAGATGATAATTTTATATCTATAAGGATGAATTACAAAAGAGTACTTGAAGGCATCCGCTCAAAACGATGAAGTCATTTTAATAGAGGCTGACTTTCTCTTTTAAATACTTGTTTTTAAATATTTTATCTCCTTCTGAGGAACTGTTCCCAATTAGGAGCGGAGCGCAGAGCACGGAGTGCAGCCTACGGAGCCGGGGAGCTGAGCTGGGCCGGGGGCAGCGGGCACTGTGCACTGTGCACTGAGACCCAATTGGAGCACATTGTGCTACTGAGGAAACCAATGCTGACATCGAACCCAGAGCCAAACACCGTTGTCTCAATGAGCAGAATCCGTTCCGTTTATACAGCCCACATCTAATGACATTGCTACAGAGCTTTATTCCACTTTTCTTCTTGAGCCCGTTCTAATTAAGAGTGTCTTAATAAATATTTGATGTCCATTTTGGTTGAAATTGAGGTTGGGTGACACGCCTGTTGCAAACAGCCCCGTCAATGCAATTTGACCCAGCGGTCACCTCTGACCACTCATTCATCACAGGACAACGTATACTTCATTAGGACTCTATTGATCTGGTAAATACGTGGTGTGTATTTATCCACCGATGGAAAGAAGAGCTGCACGCCAAGGAGAGTGCCCGGGTTAGGGGAAAACCAAAGCCAGAAAGGTGAGCTCGTAAGAACTGCACAGCCTCTCACATCCCCCTTTTGTATGTGGAGCAGGGGCGTTCTGCTAATGAAAAAATAACGCTCGCAAACCTGAAAATCGGTGAAAAACCTCTTTGATAAAAACCTCTTTGATCAAAATGTTCGTGCTTTGCACTGAGCGCGATGCAGCTCGTGCTGGCAGCAGGACAGCTGCCGCGCTCTGCTTCCAGGGGCATCCCCGTGCTGCAGATCAGAGGAACGGAGTCGGAGCCGTGTTGGAAATCAGTGCTGTTCTAAAATGGGTCACTGAGAAGCAGTGCGCCTCGAGCACAGCCCTCCCGGCAGCGTTTCTTACGGCCGTTTGTTCCCATTCCCTTGGGCACGTCTGTGCTGCACCACGCCACGGGGCCGTGAGCTCACCGGGACGCGGTGCCCGGGCCGTGGTCATGGAGTGGTGGACTGATGGACTGATGATGGACTGACGGCCATGGTGATGAAGCGATGGCCGTGGGTTCCCAGCCCTGAGCCAGCTGCCAGCAGTGTTGTGCCTCACTTATTTTTGTTTTCATTGAGAGATGAATGGAACCAGCTCACTGCTGAGCTGGCCAGTAACAAGATTAAGAGTGTCTGCAGAACGCTTTGGAAGCTTAAGCGCTGTACGGAGGGCTAAGTACCATTATTAGTACCCAGACTAACACTGTCGCTGAGATTAAATAAATGAACGCTATTGCTGAGACCTATCTTGACCCACCTGATGGATAGAAAGGAACATCTGAGGGCGCTATCAAATGTGCCTACCAATTTTTGCCCTCACAAAAGGAATCCCAGATGTCAAAGTGAAATTAGAATTCAGGATTCCCTTTGGTTAAGATCCGAATCTCTGCCTTCTCCTGAAATGGTTTTTTGTGGGAATGGTTTGAAGTCGTGTTTTAGCCGCACAGAGAGCATGAGGCAGGATTTGCATGTGAAATGAATCACGCTCGGAATGATTAAAACTCCATAAAGGTTGAATTTAAGACTTTTTTTGTTACTTACTATTATAGTTTTCAGTAATTTTCCACCCCCTTGGATGAGCATCGTTCAGCTGAACTGGAGAGAAACTTTCTCTGCAATTCATTATTGAGGAATCTGAGGGGAATTCTTCATTTTTAAATGAAAAAGCAAAGCTAAAAATAATTATTTTTTTTAACCAGATAAGTGCTTTTGTCGAAGTTGAACTTCTCTAAAGCACTCTGTCTTCTGAATTTGCAGTGGCTGCTGCTGTGGGAACGGAGCTGGTGTGGGCAGGAGGTGATGCCGCTGAGTTTTGCTGATCTTTCCCCTTTTGGCACTGGTGGTGGGTGGAACAAAGGACAGCTCCGTTCACGTCGCCATGTCCCGGGGCACAGCGATTCATCACCATTGGGGGTTCTTTGCAGGATTAAACAAGCCTCGTCCCTTGAGCACAGCCATATGACACAGATGCATGCCAGCGTATGTCTTCATGCGCGCACCCACACCAAGAGGGGAATCAATCAGCAGTTGGAAGAAAGAACTCCATCTATGTAGATACGGGGCTGAAATCGCATTTGTATGTAAATGTGTCTTTTCTAAGTGCATGCTAACTTACCAGTTGCTACAGGAGATATTGTGTATTCATAGCAGGAGAGCTTTCAGCAGAACGGGAGTTTTAGGAAGTATTTGGCAGCGTTTTTTTTCTCTTAGTGCCGGAGTTTTACTAACACATTGAGAATTAAAAACGAATTGAAACAGATCAAATGCAGCTCAGCACGGGCATTATCTTCCAGTGAGTGGCAAGGGAATGGTGCAGCGGCAACGTGTGCCTTTTGTAGTCGTGTCACTTTGATGAATTCTTTAGTACCATCGGGTTGCGGAGAGAGGGGACTCTGCTTTGCATTGCCTCTTCTGGCAGCAGAATGCCGACTGGAACGGCAGCTCCGGCTGGAATCGGGACGCCTAATTTCAGAGAAGAGCGTGTGTGTTTTCCGCTCATCAGCAAGATGTTTTGCCTTGTAAACACAAATTGGGCACGGAAAGAAGATGTTTGATGGAGTGCAGATCCATTCCTTCAGCGCTGCGTTATTCCCCCGGTTGGCCGTCTCCTGCATGGAAGAGGTGCTCAGAACCCTGCAGCCCGATGCCCAACGTGGGCTGGATGCAGGCTGGTTTTCCACCTGGGAATGCTCACAGCCGTATTTGCATTGGGCTTTGAGTGATTCTGTGTTTGCAGAGAGGTTCCAACCCAACCTGAGGACCTTGGGACGAGCACACATCTGACGTGGCCTGGCTCATTGTGGCGACCAGGCAATGCAACACACGTGCAATTTGTCCTTTCAGTGTGTGCACAGCCATGGAATCACAGAATCATACAATCATTAAGGTTGGAAAGACCGCTAAGATCATCTAGTCTGATCATCAAGATGTGGCTCCATGCAAATTCCCCAGGCTTAGCTTCAAACACAACTTCTGCAAAAACAGAACCCAGTCCCTTGGAGGCTCAGAGAGACAAACTCAGGCAAAGCACAACAGCATCGACCTGGGCAGGGTCCCCAGCTCCCAATGGGATCCCCCAGCGGGATCCCCTGGGGCAGCCGCAGTGTGGGACCCACAGCCCCATCTCACACCCTCAAGGCTCCCATAGCATCTGGGAAACCCAACCCAAACCGTCGCTTCGAACCACATTTGCCTGCCAACCTCTCCACATAACATCTGCTGCTGGGGATGAGGACCTGAATATTCATCTCCAAAATGTATAATTTATAGTTACAGCAGACAATTCATAATTTAAGTGTTATTGCTCTAAATTAAGTATACCATTTAAGCTGGCCATGGACCAGAAAACGAAGATCAGGATGCCATTGAGGATGCATCTCCCTCCAGCCAGAGATCGTGGTGCTGAGCAGAAACCCCCCTGCCCCGTGCCAGCCCTGCTCTACGAGAAGCTGTGGGGGGAAGAAGTGGAATGGCAGAAAGGAAAAAGGACAATTAAACATGAAAATTTAATTAAATCACCCTTTGATCACTCTCTGTGGAATGGACTTAGTTCAGAAGATTATTTGTTGGAGAGCAATAATAGCTTCTAATTAGGATAGGATTCCATGTGAAATGAGTTCTTTATTATTTTTTTTAAAGCAACCCTCTTTTCTCCACCACAAATCAACAAGGCTCCATGCCCATTACCAGCTAAATATTATTAAAGTTGTATTTTATAGCCCGGTTGCTCGCCATCGTTTATCCATTTGAAATTCCTGGTTTAAAGTCAGCACAGAAATACCATGAAAGGAGTCTGTGGAGGAGAAGTTTGGGTTTTTAGTCTGTGAGAAATGGATGCGGGGAGCAGCTCTTCTCCTGCTGAAAGCCTGAAAGCAAAGTGGAAGGAAAGGAGAGCGTTTTGCCATGCAGTCAAGCACTGGGTCATCGTGTAGGAGGGCAATGGTTGTGGCAGATACAGAGTGGTGGGCTCTGTTCCTGTCCCCATCCCCACTGCCTGGGCCTGGAGTCCCCCCACCCAGCACTGGGGAACTGGGAAGAGCTCAAGATCCGTGCTGCTGGTGTAAAGGTTGCAGGTCCGGTGAGAGAAGGGACTGGGCAGAAGTGATAATCCCTTTGGCTTTTCCTCTCATCCAGTAAATTCCATACAAGTGTCTGTAGCTGCCTTGGCTTTGTGAATGAGGTCCTTAAAGATTTGCATATATCATAATAAATGTGAGTCATAACCAGCCCGCATTTAAAATGCTCACTGAAAGGAAGAACCAAATATCCCCATTAGAGCTTTTATCCCCTGCTATTTCATATCACAATAAAATGTCAAAAGGAAAAGAGAAGCAGATTTCTGATATTATTACTTTGAACTTTTCTTGGCTATACTCTCCTGAAGCGTGACATTTACCGAGGAGAGGGGAAAAAAGAAGGGGCTGGAATATCTCCTCCATCATCTTTATTTCAGTGCCGGGCATCAGGCATTCGGACATCGCCTTCTGCCTGCGTGTGAGCACCTTCTGCCCACAGGTGGGATCATCCCTGCACCGTCACGATGTGTTGTATGATACGGTATAGCAGTTAATATATCAGTAGTGTAGTATATGATATGGTATAGTACAGCAATATAGTGGTAATAACACACTCCTGTGCATTGCAAGGGGCCATCCCGGATGGGTGGCACCACAGGCAGTCCCTCTTCCGCGCAAAGCCTCTCTGGGCACTAAAAATGGATCCGCTGTGAAAGAAGTGTAAGTCATTAAAAGTTGGCGGAGAAAGGAAAAGTGCGAATGGGTGCTATAAAAAGAGTTGGAGGAATAAAGTGCTTCGTCCATCAAAAGCTTTTACAAGTCCATTTAAGAAATCCATTTTAACTGCGTTTTAATTTCATTTATAGACCTAATGAAGTCAAATAGTGTAATGGATATTCACCAACGTAGGGCAGCACCTCTATAGACGACTTTAATTTCTGATAAAAACACTCTGCCATGAGTCAACAGTGACCCAGTGGCCTCGCGTGGGGTGAGCGGGATCTCCCAGCACTGCTGGATGATGCTGGGCCACAGTACCAAGGACGCTCTGTGGTTCCTATGGGCTTCTGTAACCCACATGGGCAGCAGAAGGAGAGCTGAACAGTGGGATTTAAAAGTGAAGCCCACGGGCTGGGGATTGAGAAACTTCTCATAGACTTGAAGAGACTCTGGAACAACCCCAAAGACAAAATCCTGAACGCTTCATTGGGATGCATTGGGTTGATCCTGCGGCGCGGAACTGCTCAGAGTCCTCTGCAGAACAATTCTCAGTCTGAGAGTGCATTTCCAATCCGCTCCCTGGGAACTTTCCAAGCCCGTGCAGCGCTGCCGGGCTGCACAAATCACCGGAGGTTGTCTCCCTTCCCAGCGCGGCGGCTTGTGGATGCAATCAACCAAGGTTTCAATTTCACATCACATTTTCCATTCCAAATGCGCTCGGTTGTTGGTTAATTTTGCAATTCCAAACGTTCCCCCACTCAGCGTTGGAGCGTGAGAGCTATTTCTGGGTTCCCACCCCAGCTCCGGCCAAAAGGCAGCAAGACTTTCAGAACGTGAATACTAAGAGGGCGAGGAGCCGGATGAAGCGAGGTTATTTAATAAATAAATCAGTCTTGCATGGAAAGGAAGAATGGGAATTAGCATGCATGGTAATTATCTGGCAGCATTTGCTCTCCGTTCCCCTGACAGGCAGCTCCTTGCCTTCTGCCATGGGGGACCCATAGGAGCACAGTGCTGGATTTCGGGTGGGTCGTGCCGTGCTCCCTGCGCTCGGCCCCAAAGAGGTGGGAAGGAAATATGGGGGTTCCCCAAACCTCTTCCACTCCATTGTAGTGAGATTTCATTTCACTTTTGCAAAACTCCGTGAGCAGCACTCAGCCTTCAGCTGTAAATGGCCGTTGACATGGATTTGTCCCAAATTCCTCTCTGAGGGGCTGCTCGGAGCTCCCTCCATGGGGCCCATGTGCCTTCAGCCCCGGTGCTGGTGCCGGAGTGACTTTGATCTACGTCGGTGAATCCAATTTAGCAGATTCATCTCTTGTGTTTAATTTTCATGTTAACATAACAAGGTTATATCATGGCACAGCAAGGTTCCAGAGGCAGGACAGAGAATTTATAATAGACAGCAACATTAACAACCTCGCACCAGCTCTGTGCAAATGGAGGCTCTTGGAGCAATATTTTCCCTCTGAGATCCTGGGAGCTTTCAGTGCAATAAAAAAAGATTCCAGAGCTGCCAGCAGTGAAGAATCTCATGCAATCAGGATTAAGCTATCGGCAAGGAGCTGGCAGCACGCTGGGCGGAGGAGCCGGCTTGGTGCTTCGGAGGAGGAAGATGGGAAGGGAGTGCAGGACCCCTGCTACCAGTACCAGCACCAGCACAGGGTGGGAGGGCTCTGCTGATCCTTGCTACCGAAGGATGAATGCAAACCCAGCACGTGGAAACTTATGGCGGCCCCATCCCCATTCCCATGCATTGGGCAGTGCAAATCCTTGTCCAAAGCTCAGGCTGCAGTGCTGCAGGGCTCGGGACCTATGGCACTGCAGCGTGTCCTGTGGCCAACAATCCGGAGGGGCAAAGACTCGGTGCTGGAGGAGAGGGGTTGTTATGGTAACAAATGGCTTGTGTTCTCCAAGGGGTTTTTGTTTAACGGGGAGAAAACGCAGGGAAGAAGGGAAGGATAATGTTTCAGAAGAAATGTAATGAGACCTGAGTTGTGCAGTCCCATTCTCGTGGAGTGCAGAACGGCTCAGGAGGGAGCACGGCAGCGCTGGAACCCACAGTGCCATTGCCAGGGCCACGTGTGTCCGTGGGAGCCGACGTGCACAGTGCCCGGACGTGCTGCTGCCCTGAGAGCACCGTGGCAAAGCACCTACCCCGTGGGAAGGTCTGGCCAAGGAAAGGCATTGGTTTGATAAGGAGCACAATAATTAGGAATGTGCCAGAAACAGGTATTAACAGAAGCACTCCGAGAGGATTTATGGATGACTTAAGATGCAGCCCATTCTCCTAGTGAATGCCTCGTCTGTTTAAGAACAGTAATTGCCTATTATCTAGCAGCTTCTGATGGGCTTGGCTCGTGCTGGCGTGACACACGAAGATGCAGCACATATTTAAGGAGCTAACGCCAATTCCAAGTACCTGCTTGTAATTTTAAATGCAAGAATCCGATAAAATCCGAATGGCAGCTGGGAGGTGAGAGAGCCGAAAGCACACACAAAGTACCTAATCAATAACCAGGTAAGTGCCCCGGAGCGAAGAAGTGGACGCAGCCATTGTTAACTGCTTAAGCTGCAGAAGACACTTCTGCTTATCTTTAAAGGCGGTGAATTTCTCCTCTCCGTTACTTTATGCCACTTATTTTGTGCCCCGTAGCAAAAGCAGCTTCATTGATCAAACAGAATTCGCTGAACGGCCGAAGGAATGTGGCAGAAGATGTAACACTGAGCAAGCAACCCGCTTGTTGGTCTTTGCAAACGCCTTTTGAAATGCGCTGATTCGTTTCTTTATTGGTTTTTATGTTTTCCCTACAAGATTATGGGAACTTTTCGTTCTTTGAAGTGGGTGAACATCACCCCACGTCTGCTATGGGTGCTGAGATGGGGGGGATGGGACCTGGCCCAGGCTCTGCTGCTGCCATTGGGGTGAGGGGAGCACGCTGGTGGCGATGCTCTCACCGCTCTCTGCCATTAAACGTCGTGTGATGCTGCTCCTGAGCTGCAGTATCCATCCTGCTGCCCCGGCCAGCGTCCCCACTCAGGTTATTACATCCTGCCTCCCCCAGATCCCTTGCAGCCTCGGTTATTTAGAGCCTCATTTTCGAAGGGCTAAGCACCGGCAATTCCAGCTGACTTCAATTTCCTCCTCTGCAAAAAGGGGACAACGACAGCGACCTCCTTTATCAAACACTTTGAGATCTGCTGATAAAGAGCGGCATCCAAGAGCTGAGGATCAGTAATAATGATTCAAAACAACGATAAAAGGGCTCTGTGCCACTCGGTGGCATCCCTCCTTGGCTGCTGGGTGGTGTTCCCCACCCCAGGGCCCCATGTACGGTCTGGTTTCTCCCCCCCCCCCCCCACATATGCCACCTCTCTTTTCCCTCGCGAGTCTCTTCTTACATTTTCCCCTCAGTTCCCTCTTTTCCCTCTCCTCTCTCTTTTCC
>JANHGO010002552.1:0-77678 GCA_024606505.1 Aquila spilogaster
ACTATGTCAATATTAGCCCATGTTAAGATGGATGACTGAGATGCCAGACTTCTAAATTAAATGTTTTGGAATTAAATAAAATAAAATGCTGCTTCGGGGAATATTATCTCTACATAAGCTGTCCTGTCTTTTGTTCAGAGCAAAGGCTGAGTTATGTAGTATATCACTGATAAGTTACAGCATTTCATTAAAAGTTGAACGAGATGTTGTCTCATATACTAAAAACAAATGAACAAACAACAGTATGCTGAAAAGAAGAAAGAAGCCCACAGCAGTCTAGGATGATGCTTCTTCCCTGAGGTAAAATGGAGTTTCCTAAGGTATGTGAACGTTGATTTATTTGGTAGAGCAGCTGCGAAGCAGTTCTGCTCAGGAGCTAAAAAATAGTAAAGAATATTACTTGTTCACAGTTCTTCTGTCTACAGTAACTTCTAAAGTTTTTTTTTCTGAAGTGCTTACCACCAAATCATATTTACACATTAAAATTCCAGTAGTGTATTTGGTATTTACCTAAATCTAGCAGAATCAGTATTTATTCTTAGAGAATGTGTCTCTGTTCTAGCTAACTTAAGTCTAGCCCCCAGACTTACATTTTGCTTTTTTCTCCCCAACAGTTAGAATATATTTATTGGTTCCATCCATGCTTCTGTACTGATGTATTACAGAAGCAGGAAAAATTAGCTGTTGTTGAGTTACGTGTGGCTGTATCCAGACTGCTACTGGCACCTGGGCTAGCTCAAAGATCATGTAAGTTCTTAATTTATCTAAATCCATTTTTCTTTCTCTTAATAAATATTACTGGCCTAAATGCCCACAGCAAGAACTTCTCATGCTTTTTAAAGACAGTGAGCTGCTTTCTTTTAAATATCTGGAGGATTAGATTTTTTAAGGGTATATTTGTTCATATATTTTCTAATCTAACTAATTCTAGCTCTATTATGTAAGTTAAGCTTGTGATAATCAGAAGAGATGTAACATCTGAAAAAGATCTAAGTTAAGAACCTTGGTGTTGTGCTGTTGTATGATCTGGACATGCTTGATTTCCTACTAAAGCAGCCTGAAGTATGTCCTTAATACCAATTACTGCTGTGTGCCCGAGGCCTACTCTGGAAGTTCCTTTTTTTTTATTTTCTCTTTTTGCTCAAACAGTACACAAATTCCTGTTTGGTTTCCCTCAATCCCAAATTACTTACTAAAGCCTGTAACAGTCTTTTTGGACTTTACCTGTCTCAAATATAGTGCTTCTACATTTTTTTTCTTCCTCTATTTCCTCTCAAGTATACGTATTGGTCAAGTGGAACCAAAATGAAACTGACAAGTTTGACAAGTAAAACTGCCTTTTAATATTGAAACACTCTGGTTAATCACTGTTAGTAATTGCTAGGTTTATTTTCTTCATGTTTTTGTAGGTACTAATATATATATTCTGTTAATTAAGGGGTCTTTTCTCATTTTAGTTACTGCCTCACACAGCTCTTTTGTCAGTTGTTCTCCGACTTCTCCAGGCTAGGCCATTGAAGATTAGCTACTGAACTTGTGCATAAGGTCCCAAACAGAAATGAAAGACATTTTGTGGCATGTTACAGTTTCTGGGTGTATTTTCCTGAATTGCCATTAATCTGGATAAGTCTTTACTGATTATCATGAAGTATAAAATTCCATTTTGAAATGGTTTAATTTGCTGGAAGGGTGGATTTCCTTCTCCCAAGCAGTGTAAATTTCATTGAATTAATCAGTTATAGCCATGAATACAAGCAGATGAGAAGATGGCTGGAAGATGTTAGGAAGATATATGTAAAACTGAAGTTACAATTCATTATCTCTTGATGAACCGCTACATTATTGAAGTGCTTTATCTAGTTGTCTGGAGGTATTCCGACAATTCATGAATGTGGAGGCCCTCAGAATTCCTTTCAGCACCTCTAAGTGGAAAACTAGGAGTGCTAGCTTTGAGATACTGCAAGCTAGATTTAGTATGCTTGCTCTGTCTTAAGGTTTCTGCTACTTGGAAATTATCTAGGTTTTGTGCTGTGTCAAGACCTAATAGCATAAATAAACATGGCTGGAAAGAAGAAACTGCCTTCTAAGAATTTCTGTCTTGCGCTAGAATCTTTAGAGGAACTCTTCAGAAGAACTAGGAATAGCAAGAGCTTCTTTATCACAGCATGACCTGAAGTCTGGTAGTGAACTGTCAAGTGCAGGTACCATTGCCCTGTGCTCCCAGCAGTGTAGAATTAAGTGACCCGGAGATTATCTCAAGTTGGACTTGAATTAGAATATCTTCATCTGAAACATGAAAGTTAAAATTCAATAATGAGAAGCAGCTGGTAGGTTGTATTCCTCCAAATGAGTGGCATGTGGTTCTGCTGGGCCACGTGTGGACTTGTAACATAATTCAAGCTACCATCTAAGTATATCTGGAAGAGATGATCTCAGTAATGATCATGGTCTTTTGAGGAGGATAGACGTAAAGGCAGGTGAGTGAAATTACATGGGTGTATTAACGTGAATCCATGGGCACAGTGTCACAATCCCAGAAGGAAGAAAACTGATATATGTTATCTATTCTCAGCACGAGACTCGCCTGAAATCCTTGAGCAAACCTGTACCAGGAGTGCTCTGCAGCCAATCACCTTGTTGGATGAGGTGTTCTGTCTTTTTTCTCATATTTCATTGTCTTTTGATAATGTTGTCTTACACAGAGAGTTGGATAAGCACACTTAGCAGACTATGGCCTTAAATCTGTTAGGCAATATACAAGATAACCAATCTGTTTTGGATTATATAACCATTCCTTTAGTGTCCTCAAAAAGAAAAAAAAAAAACTCGTTTTGCTGTTAGCAAAGATTGTTCCAGAGCTGAAATGGGCGGCTTTTAGAATCTATACATAGACTTCAACTATGTTCCACCACATGCCAATTTAATATCTCATTGAAATTTATCTTTGCATGCCCTTAAACACATGGGCAAAGGTATTTTAAAATACCTACGTTACGTGAATTCTGTCTGGAAGGTGAGTGGATGCATTCCTGACAGAAAAAAACACTTGATGCAATATATTAAATTGCAAAGTAATTGAACTATATATATATATATATAATTCTTTTTTAAATTGCCAAGGATTGATGTATGATTACATAATTGAAGTGCAATTAGATATTTTTAATAAAATACTCCAGAAATCTGTTACTTATATTAAATAATAGTAAGTAAAAGTAGAAAATAAAGTGTATAGTTATTTATCTCATAGTTCCTTGAGTACTCGAATGAGTATTGTATCGTAACTTTTTTTTTTCCTGTGATAGGAGTGCTGCTCTTAAAAGTAGTGCTTAGTTTGTTTGTCAGTATTTGCAAATTCTGGTTGCCTTTGGTTATAATGCCTGGTAACCCCAAACTCCAGTGACTGTGTGCATAAGTTAGTGGTGGACTTAGGTTTTGAGTTTAACATGCATAGCAGGCTTTGGAGCCTGTAAATAGCTGGGATCTCTATGCTGTCTTTTATTTGAGTCTAAATGATTTTAACTATTGCAAATCAATTTGATCTGTTCTACCTCTAACACTGTAGTCGGATGAATTATTTTGTTTCCATTGGGTATTTTTCTGCAAATCCCAGAATACATTAGGGCAAAGCATTGTAAATTTTCTATCAAGTGATTATCAAGAAATCACCTGTGTATAATTATGCCATGACTTGGTGATCTCTAAGTCCCTTTCAACCCCTACAATTCTGTGATTCTGTGATTTTCACATCAATTTGATAATCCAATAAATGTGATTGATTCCACTTTAGAATTTAATTTGTTAGTAGTTAAATCCATCCATCTTCAAAAAATTACCTATTTTAGCAATAGGGAGAAAAACAAACCACATCATCCATGTGACTTCCAGTAATGTGCTTGAAACCCAGTTATTCCTGCGGTAATACTACATAACATCTATGACATTTGGAGAGTTGTATCCTTATTTTAAATATCTCAGTAGTGATCGTTAGTCAGCGTTTTCTCAAACAGAAGCTACTGAAAGAGTAAAGCACTGATTTCCTTCTTGAACACACAGAATATAAAAAGGCAGGAACTGCAGGGGATTGGCGAGAAAAACATTTTGCTCACAGGTGTTTCTGGCTGTTGCTGTGACATTGGGTTCAGGAAAGAACATCTGACTTTTGCAGGGAGCAAAAACTAGTAGATGTGTGTAGTAACAGTAATCATCTAACTGGTTTCCCTGGTGAATAAAAGGGAGAATGTTTTCTCAGAAAAAAAAAAAAACACCAAAAAAACCCTGCTATTTGTCCCGTGTTTACTTTGTTTTACGGAAAAAAACAAGTTCAATTATTTTTTAAGTGCAGTCCTAGGTACTTCAGAGAGATACCTGCATAGGAAAGTCGAGTTAGAGGTGCTAGTACTTTAAAACTTGACCTAGAATAAATTATTTTTGCTGTATGTTGTGGGGGTCTGTACCGTGAAGGAACAATCCAGCACAATTGGACACTATCTATAGCAGCTTCCTGCCCCCATGGCAGAGCTGTCCTGGAGCAGTGATCCCCATTACTGTCCCTGCCATCCAAATCCAGAGATAGGAGCAGACAGCCTAAGCCTGTGTTTGGCAGGAGATGGCACAGCTCTCTCCAAGCGCTTGCTGGCTGGCCACCATGTTGGGTCAGTGTTAAAATTCCAGCGTGTCCTTTAAGGGCAGGAACGAATCTCTTGATTCTCTTGTGCCACCTCAAGCTTTTTAAGGACTGCTATTTGCCTCTTCTGTAACAAGTCCTGTTAAGCTCATCTGGACTGTAAAATGTCATGGGAGGACTGGGGAGCTGAGACGTTTGCTGTCATCAGTATCATCAGAGTGCAGTGCTTTTAATACATAAGAATGCTTTGGTGCTATTGCTGATTCATTCCCCTGGTTTTCACGGCTGAGACTTTCTTGCTTTCAGATAATTCCTGCACTTTTCTGTGTTAATAACGTTCATTTTCTGAACATGGCAAAGAGTAAAACATTGCATTGAATATCATTAATTACGGGAAATACTTTGTGCTGTGAATTTGAAAATACCTCATTTACAAGTTGTTAGGAGCTACTGGGGTAGAATCTGTAGTAATTCCTGGCAAGGCTGATTTGGAAAGTGTTTTCACTTTATAAGATTTCTTGATACAATTTTAGTATAGCTACCTGTTACAGTAGGAGCTGTATTTTGACTTAGTGTTTTATATTGCTAAGAAACAAATATGTAAATTCCATAAAATGCTCATCTAAATTTCACCTTGAAAGTTATGTTTCTTCTCCTTTGGCAGCTGAGTATTGTTTCATTGAAGAGGAAAGTTAAAATCCTGAGAGTGGAATTGCATTAGCACTTTCTAATGGTTGTGGATCTCTGGGTAAAGGTATTATGAATTATTTATCCTTTTATCCTAATGCAATCTCAGTCATGTCTTGGTGTAAATTAGCAGGTGGATAGGACAACAGGAAGTGAAGAAGACCTATGTGATATTTTGTGTAAGTTATTCTAATTCTTACTGCTAAATAGATTTTCTGTTCTTTTTTTTTTTTTTTTTTTTTTTTTAGGATTAAAGTGGACTGAGAGCTGAAGTTCTCAGGTGAAGCCTGAGAAAGCTATCTGCAAATTTTTATTGCTGTGTCTCAGTAAATTACTTTGTTCGCATTGGTGACCTGCATTTTCTTACAGGTTATTTTTCTTCTATTACCTGTAAGCTTTATTGTGTGATATTAGTAGGAGCTGAATTTCTTACTCTGTAAGAGTAAGTTCCACTGAATATGGAACACCTCTTTGTGGAACTGTAAGGCACAACATTTACTATGTTAGTACATTAGTGTATATTACTGCTTATGATTTAAGGGAACATATTTTAATGGCTAATAGATTTTTTAGATGTATTTTTTCAACTTGATGGTTGCTCATTACACATTTTTCCCCCTTTTGTCTATTAAGTCAGCTCTCAACACTGTTTTTCTTGTTTGACTTAAAGCTATTGTGTATCAGTGTTCATCCAGAGGCTTTATCAGAACTCAAACTGAAGGACGTTATCAAGTCACCTTACCTGTATTTTACCACTGTTCCTTAAAAGTAGCTGTATCTTGAAATAAGACTGCAGCCCAAAACATACCTTAATTAATGCAGATATTTCAGTCTCATAGCTCAGCTTTAAAAAAAAAAATAAATCCCACTCTGTCCTACTTGTTCTCTTCTCTAGCAGCCTTTTTTCTTTATTATGTGCTGTCTATGCCATGATTTCCTTCCTGTCCCGCTCTCCCTGAATAAGTGTATTTTAGTAACTACATGAAGATGTAACCAGTGGATGAGGGCTCTCAATTGTATGGGAATACCCAGCACAGCCTGAAGTTTGCTTGTGATGTGTACAGTTAGCTGTTCTCTGTGTATCTTTTAGTTTAAGGAGGAGTGTGAGGACTGAAGAATAACTTTGTGGGATCATAAAGCCTTGCTTTATGTCTTTCTTTGGTGTTCGTGCTTCTGTTCATCAGCAGCGTGAGATATTTTTCTCCCTTTCCACTCCTCCCCTTTTCCTGTTTCTGTCCCTCAGTCACCACATCCTTCCTAGTGCTGCTTATCGCTGAGATTTTTCTTCTCTCTCTCTGTTCTTTCTGCTGCCCATGATTAAACACCTGGAACATTTCCAGCCTGATGACTGCAGAGTTTTGCAATGAAGCTCCTCTGAGATTTACTGCAGTAAGGATGATTCTTGAAATGCATTGCTCTGAAGGAGTCAGACTAAATGTACTCTCATTCTTTGTATAGATTTTGAGAATGCTTGGCATATTAAATGCATTAATACTAACAGAATAACAGCAACGATCTGCTTGAGGTCTCATAGTAGAAAAATGTTTGATTGTTACAAGTTGTACAAAATTCTTCATCAAGAAGACTTTTTCTGTCAGCTGAAATATGCACACAACTGAACTGACTGATGTTCTACTGTTGAATTTGGAGATTCTGCTCTTGAGGGTTAGTCTGAAATGCGGTGCATCAACCGCTATGCACCAGTTAGGCAAATTCTAAACTCTGGTATCTGAAATCAGTTCTGATTCGTGTAACTGAGGTTCATCTTAGCTTCAGCTGTAAAAAAAAAAAGAAAAAAAAGGAAAATAAAAAAAGACTTTTGACATAAGATGTCATAGCTACAACATTACATTGCTAAATTGTTATGTTCCAATCACAGCTGCTACATCTGACTCTTAACTGCTGTGATGAATGGTGGAGGGAAGTTATCTGTGCGAATTAAACTAAACATTTTGCATAAGAAAGTGTATGTGAGTATGCCTTGCTGGACAGAAGATACTGCACGATGTACAGACTTTGAAGCTTCTTCAGTAATGTTGTCAAAAGTTCTTAAGACTGCAAGGTGTCCTCCGAAGGCTCTGTTTTTTGTTACTTATCTTTCACACAAGGCTGTGTACCCTGATCAAACACCATGTATCAATCATGTCGGTTTCATTGCCAACAGGCTTTTCTCCCAGAGTCTGAGAGCCATTTAGCATAAAGCTGCTGGTAACATAGCTCTCCAGCTGACACTATGTGGAATTCAAAGATAGTTCAGCGAATGCTCTTCCATCTTGGTGAGGGTTTGAAGAAGCTTTCGATCAATGGAAAACAAATTTTGATTTGTAAGCTAGCCAAGTTATTGTTAAATTCAAGTGCCAGAAAACCCCACCAAAAACAGAAGAGAGCAAAAGAATCTTCTTCTGAAGCCCTTGTACGCACATGACAATAACATCAGGGTACTGACAGTGCTGTGACAGAGCCCCTGAGGAGCTGGTCACTGAGAAAATGGAAATGCATTAGAAAAATAGCTTGTCTCAGAAGAAGTAGCTAGTGTATTCTATATAGTGTGCTTACAGTTAGTGCCTCTCCGGAAATTTCTAGCAGTTTCTTACGGGTTATCTAAAGTATCTCCCATCTAATTCAGCATTTAAACTATAGCTTAACTTAATGGGACCATGAATGCTGTGATTCAGCAAATCTAACCTAAATAATATATTATCAAAGTAGAGAACGGATTTAAGATCTTTTAAAAACAAATAGTAATGTAGTTTCCATATTATTTATTTTTATCCCTTCAGAACTTTTTTCAGTCTCCTGTCCTTATACCCTGTCCCTCTTTTCTGTTCCCTTGCCTTTATTCTTCTCACAGGGCTCATATTTTACTTCCGTTATCTTTTATCCTGCTCTTCCCTGAGACCTCTTTAGTCCTCCCTGACCTATCTTCCCACTTAAAATACTTTCTTCCTGGCCTCATGGAGCATCGCCATGGTGACTGCATGATGTCATTGCACGGGGAGCTGTTGCCTGGGAAACCGTATGATGTCATTGCACTAGAGACAGTTGCCATGGTTACTGAGTTGACTGAGGTAACTGGGAATAAAGGAGTTGTTATCAGACTGGTGCCAGGAAATGCTGCCTTTAATGAGAATATAAAAAACAACAACACTTCTTATGTATTTATGTTCCAGGGAGGACTGCGTGTGATTCAAAGTCCCCATTTCTTTTTCTGATGCAGTGTGCTCAATTTGGGCTGCTTTCAGTTGGGCTGTGTGTGATCCTGCTCTTCTGTTTCTACTCTTGAATGTTATTGTGGACATCATGCCACAATAAAATGGAAAAAAGAACTATGTTGTCATGTGCTTCTGTGTAATATGTGTTCCCACCTGTTGTTGCTGTTTGCTTTTTCCTATTCTTTTTTTTCTATGATGAGTAGACCAGCCCAGTTATTATCTGAGCTGATGTCAGAGATACACTAGCAGTGAATATTACATGTCTGAGCTTGCTTCATCTGCCCCAGGCTCTGCCTCTAAAAGACAAGCTATAATTTGTTTTCCACTTCTTTTCTGCCTTTACCTACTTTTTGTTTTTCATTGTAGTAATTACAGGAGTTCCAGGAAAAGTCCAATGTGAAAGGTGAAGCAGAGGTTAAATAAAAAGTAGGAGGCAGCTATTAGAGATGAAGAAAGATATGCCAGATTGCACTTCACTGAGTAGCTGATGGTGTTTCATGTAAGGATGTGGAAATGTGAACAGCAGTAACCGTTTGTCTTAATAAGTCTGTGCATGCGATGTGCTGATCAGTAGCTCTGGCAGAATGTTGTCTATGCATATAAATATATATAATTGCTGTGTGGATAAATCACCTTGTACAAAAACAACTTCTCCAGACTTTCTGCAGTTTGGGTGAGTTACATGTCTAAGATAAAATGTGCATGTGTAAGAGTGATTGATTACCCCTACACATTAAGGAGAGTCTCTGCTCTCAGTACCTGTGCAGATGCTCAAGAATTTGCTAGAAGCTGTAGTCATGAACTTGCCATTAGTCAACCAGGAAACACGCCCTTTCTGATGCTCCTGTGTTTGTTGAGCCTCAAGTTGAAATTTCTGATGTGGGTTACTTTACAGATACTGTGGAGCCGAAAACAAGAATTCTATCAAAGAAGGTATAGAGAGTGCTGCTGGCACGCCAGATATCTGAGGACAGAAATGTTGGAGTTCCTGAAACACTGACTGAAATCCAGGGCTCCTGAAATGTTGGGAGGAGACTGGAATCAAGATAGCATCTAAGGTTTGGCAAAACTAGGTGAAGAGTAGAGAAAAGAGAATATAATTTCATTGGGTGTACAGAGCAGAATTTCCAGGCTTAGTTATGGGGGAAACAAAGGGGTGATAACTGGGAATTTTGGGGGTGAAGTAGTAAGAAGATTTTATTGGAGTTTATCTTTTTATTCCCTTCCTCATTCACGTACTATTTGTATAACTGTTTATTTGCTCAGTGTACTGCACAAAGTAATATCAACCTCTCTGCCAAAGTAACTGTAAAATAAAATTGTGTTTCACATCTGTATCTAGGCAGGCCAGCAGGAAACAGCAGTTATAAGAGATCAGATGGCAGCAAGATAAAACAGCTAATGGAGGTGAAAAGTAGCAGTCAGTCAGCGCTGAGAGGCTCATAACGGTCAGGTGAGAGATGTGGATAATCTCTGAGCCTGTGTTTCAGACCTGTGTGTAAATTCTTGATTTCTAACCTGATAACAGTGTTTAGTTAATCAGCATGCAATGCTGCTATTTGCAAATCTTTTGAGCTGAGGGACTTGCATCACTGTGAAATGTGGGTCAATAATCATGGAACTTCCTGGACTCACAATTTTATGGTTGCTAGAATGGAATACTGTTGAATCTGATATTGAAGGGATATTTGATTCCTGCCATGAATGGTCACCAGAGTTACTTTTCCTGTTAAATAAGGTTCAGACTGACCCCTGAATTTGTGTTTGTTTTTGTTCACTACCATACAGTATGGGTTTATTATGTTTAAATACATTTTAAATATTTATGTTTGAATAACCCTTAGTGGTAAAGAATGAGAAAGAAAGCAAGAAGTTGGAGTGTCCTTATTTAACTGTCAGGAAGATCGGTAGTTGTATGCAGTGATATAGCAATATTAGAGATTGTATACTGATAAAGAATTACAGGTTTGTTTTCTACTACTGTCTACCACTTGGGATATCTGTATGTGAAAATCAATGTGTAGTAGGGGGAGGCACCATCCACTGTTAGAGGATGGACAGTCCTACAAGCAATGTGACCTCAGCTTTTGCTGAGCTATGCTTCCACCTACTGGAGAACTCTCTTCTCACAGTATTCACTCTACTGTATTCTGAGATCCAAAGTCTTGATAGTTAAAACCCCCAAATATTTATGAATTATTGCTATAACAAAGATAGTTCCTCTGTTATATCAAGTATCTAACACAAAGTGCTTTAACTTCCTTGCATTTGAAGGATGTATAGTTGTCTACTTACCTCGAGTCAATACTCTGTGTGTGTTTTTTTCTGAAATACAGTACTTGAGATGGTAGTAATATGAATTAAAGTAGAAAGTGTAAAAATACCTTGCTAGAGAGTGGTTGTATGATTTGTGACGTGAAATAATGATTTCAGGAAGAGACTTGAGAGGCTGTAGGTTTACCTCAGAACTCTTTATGAGCAAACAGATTGAGGTATATATCCATTGAGACATAACATATGTTAGTGTTGGAATTAGAGAATTAGATTCAGTATTACTTGCAGTGCTGCTGTACATCAGAGTTTGCCTGTGCTTTGCAAGAGTCACTGTAGGAGGCAGTCAACACTACTGTAATCAGTATTGATTTCCAATTTAGGGAAGTGAATGTTTTTGTTTTTTTTTTTCTGGTGGCTGAGAAGAAACACTAGAAGTAGTCTGGAAATAGTGGCTGCTATTTTTCTTATTAAAATCTCCCTGATTCTTAAAGCACATTGACGTGTCTGATTAGAAAATTTAGGAATAAACTTGTAAAATGTACAAATAAGTAGTAATAATATCAAAGTACCTTTGGACTTGGTGCAGTGCTATTTCAAGTCATAGGATCACAGAATGGCTTGGGTTGGAAGGGACCTTAAAACCCACCCAGTTCCAAGCCCTACTGTGGACAGGGACACCTCCCACCAGAGCAGGCCGCCCAAAGCCCATCCAGCCTGGCTTTGGGCCCTGCCAGGGATGGGGCAGCCTCTGGGTAGAGTTTCTTCCTAATGGCTAACCTAAACTTACCCTCTTTTAGTTTAAAACCAATACTGCTTATCCTATCGCTACAATAAATAAATATAACAAATAGAAGTTATATCCTTATCTGGAATTATATATACAATTTAAGAGTTTATGTATGGCACTATATACTATCTAAATTTTATAGGAATGCATGTAAAAGTACATAAATGCATGTGTATGCAATATAATCACATATGATTATAACATAGTAAGTAAACAAATAGTACTTAGAACAACGCTTCTATGAAAAGAGCATAATGTCCGTGTACCTTGTCCCTGCCTACATGCAATCTATGTGGTTCTGTGCCCTTTGGGATCATTAATACACTGAGATAAGTATCTTCATTCGTTCACGTGAAATCTTGATGTGCTTCTCTGATGGCCTTCAGTTAATAACTTAGTAGAGTGCATCAGCTTTCACATTTCACGTTACCTTTAAGCTACTTGAAATACCTGTGCTTTTATAAGGTGCTTTGTTTTTCAAGGGTTTAACTTGATTATACAGTAGCCATACCAAGTACTCCATGGTTTATGGCAGAGAGCTCAAAAGATGTGCCAAAGTACAGGAATGGATTGTAGGGGTTTAGGTATGTTCTACATTCTGTTAAGTTTTTTAAGTGACTGAAGTGGTAGGAAGCGTAGGCTTCAGATTTGCATTGGTTGTTCTTCCACTGTTAAGGAAAAATAGTTCAGGGTACTTTCCATTCATGATACTATGTTTTATTTGAAAACTGGTCCTGTGTGGGGATGTTTCTGTGCTGCTGGGAAAGTAAACAGCTCAGTATTTCTAAGTAGCATGTATTCTGTCTTGAGTGTTTAGAATGTGGGGAGATTAACCTGTAAATGCTAGGAATGCTACAGCCTGTGTCCATAATTGATAATTTATGTGGACAAATAATTACTGTTAACCTTTGCAGCCATCGTAAGCTGAGTAGAAGTAACTGAGCTGAATGTGCAGTTAAAGAATTTACATGAAGCCCTGATGCAGAAACTTGGATATTTGTAGTTTTCCCTCTGTTATTACTTCATGTGCAGGAGCAGCAATATCAGAAGTTGCCATTTGTAATCATTTAATAAGAAGGATTTACTTGGAGGTCCAAAAAACAACTGACATTCCATCACGTACGTGCAATATACATACAACTAGAGATGGAAGAAGTGGTTTTCTCTGAGTAACGATGTAGGAACACATCCTACTGCTGATGTACATGCTTTTGTCCTAGGAGTGTTTTGGCTGCCAATATCATTGTGGTCTGCCTGTTGCCTAGAGCCTTAGCAGACTGTGACTCACACAGGCTGGTGTGTGCATTGTAAGCTGAGCTTTTGTTTCTTTTTACTACCTTTGAACTCAGATGGAGCTGCTTACTGTCAGTGTCAATGGGTGCACATGCTCTTGCTGCTTCAAATAGTTTTCTCAGAAAGTTAAGAATTTAGTATTCAGTCAAATGACAATTCTAATATTCATTAGGGCCGCAGTTGCCCCTCATGTGACGTGGCTGTAATTTTAGACAGTGAGGTATCCCGGGGAAATGTTCTCTTATGTGTTCTTCATCTCATAAGACTGCACACAGAGGGAGATTGTGATGCTGAGCTGATGGATGAGATTGAAATAATAAATCGGTGTCCATTTTTTTTAGAATCAGCTTTCTACTCCATTGGGAACATGAATACATTCTTGTTGCACTGCACTTCTCTGTGCCAACTTCACAAAAACTCTGAAGATTTTTTTTTCATTTGGTAAAGTAACAGGCAGAAAATGTTTCAAGGTATTCCCCTGAAGGATATATTTATACAGTGTTAAGCACAGTGTGATCTTCCTTAAATATGAAGATAATATTGGTTATTTCAAATGAATGAAAATGACTCTGTATGTAGAGGAAGATGGGAGAGTAAATATTAATCTGAGCAGTTGAGTCACATGGAAATCAATTTACTTTTCAGTTCCTGGGAAATGAGCATTGCAGCTGATTATTTATGACTGCTGTATGCTGTGAAACTTTGTGACTGACATAACATTTTACAAGCTTCATAGGCGTTGCTGCATTCTATGCTTTTATGATACTGTGTTTTATGATGTCTACATTAGTTCTGAATTATCGCTCTATTCTAAATCTTATGAAGTACAGCAGAAATGAACTCGTAATGCTCTTGATGTTCAGTTATGCTCAGCTTGGCACGATAGCAGTTATGAAGTCCTTATTACAGTGACCTATCCTGATGTGATCTGACTGAACAAATGAAAGAAATTAAGCAGAAATCTCCATTTGCACAAGCTTGTCTGATGTAACAGTTTTGCTCTCTTTTTCCCTATGCCACCTGTAGTGGTCCAGTACACATCTTAACTACTCATTTCTGTTCTGTTCTATAGGGTTTCTGGAGAGATCTTTCACAGTAATCGTTCGCTGTACGTTTTGGTGCTACTTCCACCTTCTTTTCTTCTCTCTGTCTATTAGATCTTGTTTCCTTGTGTTTATTAATCCTTTCACTGTGTTTTTCGTGTTCAAAAGGAACGATGAAGAACTCTTTATGTGTTTGGAATTATTTATTTCTGAAGGTTTTGTTTGCTTTAGCTAAACAAGCCAAACAAACACCAGCTATAACAATGGAAAGAGGGGAACAATTCCATTGGAGACTTTCTGGAACACACTGAACCACCAGTAAAAAAAAAACAAACAAAAAAACCACCAAGAGATGTATATGAAGGGGAAAGAAAGTAAGAATGTATCTGTGGTGTCCTCTCTGAGGAGTATTTATTCCAGAACAGTCAGTCGGATGTGTTCAGCATCACCCAGAGAAGCTCTTTCATAATCTGCAGTTTTACAGTATCAAAATTAACTCCCTTTTTGTTTTACCGAGTCTCTCCAGGTTGTGTGAGTGTCTCTAGAACTGCATAAGTGTTTCTCTCCTCATACTGTAGAGCTTTAGGCATTTCTTAACAGGGAAATTTTCATTTGGTTTGTTTCAGTAGAAGCTCTAGAGACAATGCTTGCAGAATAAACATGACTCTCGTGTCACTGTGCAGTATATCATTAGCACCAGTCTGTTTCTCTCTGCTATCCCTGATCCACAATCTTAGCGACCCAGAAGTCTGAGCTGACTGTTAAAATCATATGTAATTTCACCTCAGTTAATAAGGTCTTATTATTGTCTTTCTGAAGCCATCAATGAAGATGGATAGAGTAGAAGCTAGCTCTAATTTTACAGAGCTCTTATTTCTGGTACTGCTGTTGATGAATGTCAGAATGGGGTACAGTTCTCTGTAGCCTCCCTTAACTTTGAGCATGAATTACTTGTCCATGAATGTTTCAAGTTGCTTATAGGTTATGTGATTATACTCTTTACTGGTTACATCAGACACTGTGTGAATGACAGTATGAGAATATAAACAAGTTAATTATCTATGTATCAGAGGTTTAATACTCTACAATCTTTTGTCTGTTGTTTTTATAGTGCTATGGAGTCAGCCAGGATTTACATGGTATTAATTAGATAGCTTATTTCCAAGGTTGTAACCAAAAATACGTTACCTTTTCCACATCCATTCCCACCTCCAGTCTGTGCTGAAGATTGGTGCCAACACTAAGTTTGTTTGCTGTTTTTTCCATCTTTGTAAATGTATGCTAAGTTTTCTGGGAAGGCAGGCAGTTCTTCCATGCTATTTCTTTCCAAATGCATGTCTTGTTTCACAAGAATATATTTATATATATTTAAATATATATATATATTTGTGTGTGTACCTGTGTGTGGTGAACAAATGATGATTGTGTGAACATTTGCAATTGAGAAGAACTACTTGTAGAAACAGCTTTTTGAAAAATACTTGTAGCTTTCCTGCAATGCATAGAAAAATCAGAAGGTGCTGCATTATAACTGATAGTAGAGTTCCCTACCTTTCGCTTTCTTCTGATTTAGTTGAAAGTACTAGAAAGATATGAAGTCATTACCCAATCAGAGAAGTGATTGGTTTATCAGTATTTTGTAAACAGTGCGTACACTGATTGGGTAATTTCTAGTGAGTGCCTGATAAAGAGGTAGGCATCCACATCCCTTCATGACCACCAACTTTCAACTCCCATCACTACAACTATCTCAGTTCAAGTATCCCCAAGGCTATAAAGTCCTGCAAACTGAGTTTTCTCCTCTCTGCCTCTATTGGTACCATCCAGAGTGGGTTTGAAGCCATTCATGGCAGTGGAAGGAAGAAGCAATAGTTGCTTATGTATTTGAGAATAGGACTGCTTTTTGGAACTAAGAGGTGATTACCTTTTTGAGTGTTGAACGCACAGTAAGGATATGGAAAATTTTAATAAGAAATCCATAGAACATGATTTTTTATGAAGAGGAAAGCCTGAAAGCATGTACAATTGCCATGTCAAGGTAATGTTAATCTTACCAATAGGCAGAGTTTTCTGACACTATTTTCTCTTGGTCCATCTTTTTTTCTTTAATTTGCAATTGGAACTTTTGTGTTTGTTGTGAAATAAAATGTTAGAGGCACTTAAGATTTAGTTATGCCTGTGCATAGAGGATGTACAAGTTAGTTATGCCTGTGCATACTCATCAAAAGGGTGATTTTTCATCAGTATGGTTTATGTAGTAAACTACATACATTTGTTTTTTGTGAATGTGAGATACTTTCTTCTGATCTTTAGAAGATTTGGTAAAGCACATTGATGTTCTGAAAGAAAAAGTAGCTGATTTAATGTAATAAATTGTTCTGTAGAAAAATAGGAAGCAGAATCAGCAGGTGGTTTTTTTCTTCAAGATGAACCAAAACTTACTGGTTAAATTAAATTCCAGGAATATAATCCCACATTTTCTCATTGTAGGATGTTTAGGTGGATAACCAGGAACTTAGTACAACACTCATGTGAAAAAAGTGAGGTTAGTCCCAGGATTCTTTCTGATGGAATAAGGACTGATCACTGACTTAGGTGCATTGTGAACCTTTCAGATACTAAAAGCAAGTGACTGCGGGTTGACCAATTTTATGAACGTCAGGGAAGGCTCTCAGGATTCTGCCATATTACTATTGTGGTCCTTGCTTTGTCAAAGGGTAGTTTGCTATGTTTTAGAAACCTTGTCAGCTGGGATCTCTGCCATGGCTCTGTACACAGTGCATATGTAGGCCTTATTAAAAAAGCACTTGATGTGTTTGTTGCCAGGGAAACATAAGCAATTAAGCTCTACAAGCATAATTCATAGGAAGCAAATATTAGCTATTAACATCTACTTTCTCCATTAGTGCCATGAAACCTATATGAAATAGCCTTGCAGTTTCTTAGCTAATGGAAATGACATAACTAGAGAATAAAAAGGTATAATGAAAAATTATAATTCACTGAACTCTAAGTATGAACAGAGTAATGACAATGTGAGACTGGGTATGTTTTATACTCTCATATTGATGATTTATTGAGCACCTGCTTATCCCGTTCATGTTATTAAATATTATGAATAATGTTGAAGGTAAGCCTTTGACATGGAAAGAAAGATCAGGTCTGCTTTTTCCAAGAGGTCTGTTTGGAATTTGAAAATAAAAGCTAGGAGTGGGAAAGAGAATAGGGAAGTATTTTCTATTGTTTTAATACCTATATCATTTGAAATTGGACTTCTCTGGATTTAATGTCCTCTTTAATATATAATGTCCATTATATATTTCATCATAATTAACTAACACAGAATGTGGTTACAGATAACTTCAAGAAAATATTTTGTCTTTTGATCAATCTCAATACTGTCTTAAAATCTAGAAGGTTGTTTCTTCCTCTTTCTAGTAATTACATTGGATTCATTACTTATTTCACATTAATTCTGCCAAGCCCTTAGAAGTTTCTTGTGAAAAATTCATTGTAGCAACACTCTGAGCCAAACTTCCACTGAGCACAAATATTCCTAGCAAAAAATAAGGGCTTAATTTTTGACTGATCTAAACAATAGCCACTCCTAAAATGCCATCCAGGACCGTGGACAGTCAGTTGTAGTCAACTGATGTAGTCCACTGTTGTCTTTGTTCAGACTTCATTCAGGCACCATACCTGCAGCTTCTAGAGAGGTCTGTATGAGAACTGAGCAAATAGTGACTAGGAGCTTCCAGACTTTGCCCCCGTAGCCCTAATTTAGTTTCAATTAGCTCACATGCAGTTTCTGTTCAGATAAGTCAATGAAATACTGACACTGAAGTAAACGTTGCTTTCTCCAGGGTTTTATGGGACTTTGCCTGATAGCAACCTCAAGGATTGGGCAGTGAGTGAGTATTAAGAAGTGAGCATATGACACTGTTGACTTTTTTTAGTGGTGTAATTGTGAGAATGTGCGTCAAAACCCTGATCTGCTTGCCTCTGATGACCTATCTGTAAAACAGCTTCAGGGAGCAAGGTGGTCCTTGAAGAACGGGGAACTCTGTATCAGAGATCTCCAGATAATATAGTTTGAAATGAGCCTCCAGAGATCGTGACGAACAGGCTCAACTTTGAAGTTAGATCAGATTGCCCAGGGTATTGTCCAATTAGGTTTTGAAAATCTTCGAGAACAGAGATTTCTCAGTCTTTCTAGGCAACCTGTTTCAGGGCTGAACCACTTACACTAATTTTTTCCCCGCATATCAAATCATAATTTCTCTTGCTGCAATCTGTGACCATGGTCTCTTGTTCTTTCACTATGTACCTCTAAGAAGAAACCATTCTTTATTTGATGACAGCAATTCAATTCACCTTCCAAAGCTGCTCTCTGGAGGCTCAACAAATTCAGGACCCTCAGCCCCTCCATGTGTGTCACGTGATCCAGGCACTTTAAAATATTTTAGTGACCCTTCATTGTGCTCTCCATATCAATCTTTTCAGTGCTGAAAGGTCCCAAACTGGATGCAGTGCTTCGGGTGCCACCTCACAAGTCTAAAGTAGGGTTTGCTTTCCATCACTCTGCTAGCTGTGCTCTCGCTAATGCAACTTTTTATGTGCTTAACCTCACCCTTGCCAAGAAATGTTGCATTTGCAGACTTGTGTTGATTTTGCCTTCCACCATGAACCTCTATCATGTCTCATGGTGTTTATTCCGTCCCAGATGCAGAAGTGGTGTCCTGATTCTCGCAGGATTCTTGTTGACCTATTCCTGCAGCTAGGTGAGGTCACTCTGAATGGCAGTGTAGGAATTGGTCTCTTCAGTTTAGTGTCATCTGTGAGCTTGAGGAGGTGTCCCATTCACTGAGGGCAGATCATTGGTGATGTTAAACAGCATTGATCCTGATACGGGTTGTAACCAGCTTAGTTAGACTTTGAACCATTGACCTTTGAGCCTGACGGTGCAGCCAGTTTCTCACCTGCAGTTTAGCTCACTCATCTAGTCCATACACCCCCGGTCTGGCTACAGTCATGTCAAAAGCTTGCTATTCCATGCTCACAAAAACAGTTATTTTATTGTGGAAGGCAGCCAGGTGGGTTGGGCATGATTTTCTCTTTGTAAATCTGCCATAACTGTTCCCAGTCACCATTTTTTCACTCGTGTGCCTGGAAACACCTTCTGGGGAGGATATGTTGCTCTCCAAATACAGAGAATTCCTAAGATATACAGTATGCATCCAATCTATTTCAGTAGCAGAACTTAACTGCTGCAGTAGCAAGTTGGCCAAACAGCTTAGGAAATCCTACCTTAGTATCCAAAGAAAACACTGTCTCGTGAGTTGGATATGGGGAAAGTGAGATAGCTAGCAGCTTATGTCTTATGTAGTGCATGCCTGTAAACATGATATTGCACTTGTACATATCTGACAAGGCACTGGTGCAGTATATATGCTAGTGATAGCATGGTATACTGAAAGGATCTCTCAAAATGTGGTGCATCCCTCTATAAAGTATTTGGAGGTTTGTGGTGAAAATTATTCTTTGAGATCAGCATCTTCCAAATTGAATGTCAGGAAAAACACTGGGCTACTGTGCTTATTGAGTGCCTGGATACTCTGCCATTTTTGATCTACCATTCCCAAACACCATTTAACAGACTGTAGCAAAAACCAGCATGAAACTGCCTAGCAGCTGTCCTACAAGCTGATCTTTTCCTTTGAAATCTATCAGTAGAGCTGCATGCAGACTCCCTTTGCTGAGAACACAAGCTCCTGCTCATCATGGAATAAGTTTAGTTTTAAAAAAAGGCAGAAATGGAGGTGCAATAGATGGAAAGGGCTGCACAACTTGACCTTTTCTCAGAGGCTGACGAGATAAGCGTCAAACTTGAAGGGCTTCAGATTATCAGTGTACACAGTGTCTTGGTCTGACAGAAAACTCCAGAGGACACTGCAAATGTATAGAAACTATGATTGAAAAGAGGATTTTGGAGTGGGAGGGTCACTGTGTTAGTGGATAATTTGGCAAGGTGGCAGCCCACATAGAGCAGGCACTGAGTGATGAGGAGGGAAGCCTTGGAACCTGTGACTGCTGCTGTTCTATTTTCAGGCAGTTTGGGGCTTAAAACCTGCCATTGCTTTTTGGAAGTTGATGCCAGCGACATGGAAGTTTCTTGGCCCATTGGTATGGGTGCATGCACAAGAGTTTGTAATAGCCTTTCTTCTTGTAGCTGCCCCCACTGCAGAGTTATCTGTACTGTTGGCCATAGCTTTTCTTGATTCCCACTGACCAGAGTGATACCTTTTCTTCTCAAACTGCTGAGCGCTGTGGGTTGTTGCTTTACTGTTGCCATCTCTGACAATGACAGTTGTCCTGTTGTATCCCCAACACATTGAACAAGTTTGTCCTGATTAATTCTATTTTACAATGATTTTGCTCATAAAGGCCACCTTAGTTTTGACATGGTCTTAAAATCCATATACAGGTTCACTGAAGCATCTGATCATGATGAGAGAGTCTTACATGGTAAAAGGAGTCACTCTTCTATTATTGCTAGTTGTTCTGGACTTCTAATGAATCATTAACAAGTAGTAAAATAATAGCCACTCTGAATCAGTTGGGTGTCCTGTGATTGTTCATAACTATTAGTGTTCTCTACCTCTTGTGATCTCTGAGAGCAAGGGTGTGTAAAAGTACTATTCAAATCAAGTAAGGTAATTTGTAATGAACAAACGTGGAAATATCTTGTGCTTGGAGACAGCTTTCTTAAAGAATCTCCTATTACTGATATGCAGGAAGTCTGTTAGTATTTTTCTAAGTGGCAGCAGAGCATATAAATTCATGTTTCTAGATAACAAAAGAATTCCAACAGGTTACAGATTTGCAGTTTTCCAGCACAAAATCTTCAAAATCTTTTTAATATAAATTTGTGGTTTACTTAATCTGAAGTATTCAGATTAAATTTTACCTGTGAGTACAAATGGAAACTCAAGCTTTAATTGTCCCTCAGGGCTACGCCCAAAGTGTCCTGGAATGTAATCTCTTGTTCCATCAGTGATCTTTGCATGGTGTTCCTAAAACATTTACACTTCTTTTGCATGAGTAAAAGTAGCTTTGCATGAATAGATTGTGAGCTTATATTCCAAAGTAATGTAGTCCCTCTAGATTTGATCTATTTGGATGGCAATGGAAGCTGCATTCTTATCTCGGGTGACTTTGCTATTCAACCTGATCTACGTAGCCAAATCTTTCAGTCCTCAGCAAGGTATCCAGTAAACAGGATCCTGAAGATATGAAACTTCGTAACTTACAATTAAAAATATGTTCTAAATTTTACACACGCCCTTCTTAAACATAGTGTACTGCACTTTGCAACAGTACCTCAGTCAGAAAAGTTCCACACCGGAAATATTGTGAAAGTAAAGGGTAATTTAAAGTGAACAAACATCTTTCTCTGAGCACACACAGAGGACCTGTCATCAATACTTAGCTTCCTTGCCCAGTTACCACCCAGTTCATGTTAATTGATATGCCTTGATGCTAAGGTCTTACAGTGCTCTTGATTTCCCTCTATGTTTCCATCTCTGGCTACAGAGAGGAAAACTGGAAATGTTGAATTCTTGCAGAACTGAACCTTGGGGGAAAAATCATTCTCAGGAGTCTGTTCCCACTTCTTTCAGTATTGGCATAACTCTTCTGTATGTGGATATATTTATTTTTCCATTTAACATAATTGAACTGAAAAAACTGATATATGATACAAAAGGTATACTCTAAATTTCAGCTACAGATTGTGCAGTGAATTGCATAAATGAAAGTATTACTCTAATGACTATTTCTGGTAGAAACATTCATTTTTTAACAAGTACAGGCATCTCAGAGCAAGAGCCCAACACAGTTAAGAAACAGAAAGGGATATAACACTGATCTTATATTTCCCTTGTGCTAATCCTGGGATGTTTGGCTCAGGAAGGTGCAGGACAGCTTCAGGAGCTTTTTTTTTTCTTTTGATAGAGAACATCTATAAGTGGGGATCACTTTCATTCTCTGCATTTTGCAGTGGTTTGGGGAATACCAGCTCATCCAGTTAATCAGGCTTTCTGGGTGTTCTGAGTTGTCAGATAACAGGAAAGATATGGCTTTTGAAGCCAGCATATTCCTAAATATTTTCTTTCTTGTGCCTGAGTAGTAGTGCATTCTTTAGCTGGTAATCAGCATCTGTGTTCCCTTTAACAAAGAAGACTAGTGTCAATAACATTGAGAATGCTAACGTCTTCTTAACTATTGCCTTTACTTTAAGCACTGTTTCAAATTAAAAGTTCTCTCAGCACTATTTTGACTATGATGTCTGAAATATCCACAGTATGTCTCCCTCAGGGATTTAGCAGTGCCAAAATTGGAAGCGCTGTTTTGTTTCTGCAAGGGTTAGATGGTTTGAAGAGTTTGAGCAGTTTAACACAATTATCACTTTGTCCTTCTAGTTCATCTTCTCACAGCAGAATGTGAAGAAACAAACTTCACAGCACCCGTGAAGGTGAAGTATTTTTTTAATGTGCTGGTATCATCAAACAGACATAGAAATGTAGGTGACCAACCCATGCCTAAGTTAAATTCCCAGAAATATCCACACCCATTTATATGTCATCATTCTATCATGTCACTCTGATATACATAGCAAAATCCCCACGTAAATACGGACGTTGTATGTACAAGTAAGCTTGCATACCACAGACTGAGATAATACCTGTATAGATGTAATCAATAAAACTGTTAAACTCTGAGGTACTCTAAAATCCCTTCTAGAAATTTTCAGCATTCTTCAAAATGATGATTAAAATCTATCCAAAGACTGCATCAAATTGATCTTCCGTGGGGGACATTTAAATGGTGAATGTTATTAATTTAGTAAATCTTCACATCTATCTTGGCAGTACAAACAAGATTATAACATGTATTTATATTGTACTGTCACAAATGGAAACAACTACACTATACACTCAAAAGAGGGAAGCAGGAATATATTCATTGATGTACTATAGCTATAATGTTGTGATTTAACAGAAAATTAACAAGATTCAAGATGGCTGGATACACTTGATTATTACTGCACAGGGGGTATGTTTAAACACACACATATAGGAGACCCTCCTGCTGAGTCATGAGGCTCAGAGCGGACCCCCCTTACTTTCTAAACTCCTTGATCAACAGAGGTAAGGAGCCTGGGTGTGGCTGGATCCACTCAGTCTCGGAGCTGGTCAATGGTTTATGTCTAAGGGATCATATGTGTACGGTCAATCTAAGCTGTCATCTTAGTGAAGCTAACAAAGCTTAAAACAAGCTATTAGTTGTTTACCAAAGATTTGTGTTGTGAAGGTGTCTTAACATCAAGATGTAAGGGATTTCTGTGCAAGTGTAACCTTGAGAAGTGTCCCTGCTCAAGGGAAGATCCTGTTGTGCAGCCCACTGCCATGCAGGAGAGCTCATGGAGCTCTTGGGTGCCTCACTATTTATGGGGTAAGATGATTGACTCACAGTCGTATTTTGGTTATAACTGCATTCTCAATTGGCCCTCAACTGTTGAACCATGTGTCTGCTATCAGTTCTTTCAGCCCCTCACTTTGAGTTAGATTTGTGGTTGTTCATCTGTTTTAGCGAGGGTGTTTTCAGTATTGTTGCTGGTTGTCTTCCTGTGCAAGGCCTTGTGTGCAAGGCCAGGCTGAAGGAGAAAGTTGGGGAAAAGTCTGGGGAGTGGGAAACACACTGTCAGAAGTAGTCAAACTTTTGCTGTTGCTGACACTTAGCATAGTAACAGAAGGCTTTGTGAAATCTTTTGAGCACACGTTATGTAGCTACTTGAATTTGATTGTTCACCAGACTGCCTGTAAAACTCCAGAAGCAGCTTTAATCAGAGATGTAGAGTCATTAAGACTGTGATTAGAATAAAAAGAGTATATTAGTAAAAGTATAGATTATGAGGCAATAATGCAAATCAAAAGTTTGAATATGGGTTGATTACTTTAAGCTATTTAACTTGCTTAGCCATAAGCCTCTTGTGTCAATTTGGATTGTAGTTTGATTAGTATTTTAAACCCTACTTTCCATAGAACTTAGAAATTGAGAGAAAACCTGTCCTCTTAGATCTTCTCTTGATTCTGTTGGAACTCAGTCTGACCAAAAGATATTTGCACAGATGTATCCAGCCATTTACCAGTACTTTTTTGGTTTGAGATTCTATTACTGCATTGTTTTAATACTCTGCCTGTTCATTATTTCCATTTCTCATTGTTTTTAACTGTAATTTGTGTTTTGTATGATGCATTTTAGTTTTTCTTTTCTTTACATAACAGAGAATAGTTTTCAGGCAATTATTTGGCTTTTATCCTTACCAGGCATTCCCACTTCCTACTGTTCCCTGTTTCTGATAATTTTCTGCTGTTGGAACAGTCAATAGGTTTGTTTAAATGTTTGTTGAAATACTATACTATACCTTTCAGGTCAACTTCCTAAAATAACGTTTCCTTTGAGTTCTCTCCAACGTTTTCTGGTTTTACCGGTTTTCCAGAAGCTTCATATTATATTTTGTACAGTGGAATCATAGCAATGTTATTCAGATTTTTTCTCATTAAGTTTTCTGACCAAACCCTGTGCAATCAAGAGGCTACTGTGCAACAAGAGCACTAGGGACCCTGACCCTGTAGGGCAAGTTGTATATACATACTAGGCTATTATACTAGTAGATTATGATCTTTTCCTTCCTCCACTTGAATTTCTTTTATCAAATTAATCTGTTAAACACAAAAATAATAATGTATTTGTTGCTCTTTATTGCTCAAGTGTAACCAAACCATATCCACAAGGCCTGAAGCTATCCATTGTTCAAGAGTGATTACATTTATTTCAAGTAAAATGAAGTATGAATGACTAGGGCTTTTACTAGGTCACTTGAGCAACTAGAGAATGATTTCAACGGAACAGGCCTCAGCAGCTCATCTCTTGCTTGTTTCTTTCCTGTATTTTATGGAATGGAGGCATTATTTTTCCTAAAGCATCTTCGAAGCATGAGTGAGTTGTGGTCATGATTGTGCAGATATTCTAAGTAATTTCTTCTCCTATTTAATTTTAGCTATGGTAGAAGTGACAAGTCAGTATGTCTCTCTCAAATAAAAACCCAACAAGTAACAACATTGTTATAAGGTCAGATAAGAAGCTCTCAAGAAGGAAACACATACCAAATACAATATTTTCTATCAGGAGGGTAATAGGTATGTTGTGTTACGTAGTTTATGAGATAGAAGTTATATTTCTGTTTTAATGAGAGAGCTACTCAATTAAAAATTGCTCGTGGGAAACAATCTGCCTGGCTATCAGATAGCTAAATCTGGTGACAGTCTGAATTAGTTTTGGGGAGGATTTTTTAATCTGCTAAGGATTTTACTCTAACTTAATACTTGAAATGGAGATCTGAAATACATCTCTTGCAATTGAACCGTTGCTCATTACTCTCCTGAATTATAAGAATGAATAAAACATTACTCAAACAAAAATAAAATCGTTACCTTATTTATATCTTGTTGGAGGAGTACAGTCCTTGGACTGTTGCTTTGATAATACTGGCAGTGCTTAGATATCACTGGTCTGGGCATATTTAATGATATTACAGAGACAATTTAATCACTTGCTGAAGTACTGAGTGTATTTACTTGCTTCAGTTCTCTTGGGCTACCTGCTTATCAACTTATTTTTATATCCTCTGATATTTCTCCTTAGTAGAAATGCTCATGAGAAATTTAGTCTAGAAATACTGGTGTTTTTTTGTTTGCTTGTTTGTTTTGTCTGTTGAAAAACACAGTATTTTCATGTTTCTTGATCTAAGTGATTAGGGATAGAATGACTTTGCTCTCTCTCTGCTATCCTTTAAGGGAGCTATTTTCTTTTTTTTTTTCCTTCTAGGCTACATCTAACTACTGGAGTTTGATATTTCCTATCCTTGTAGTAATGCCTCTTTTATGGATTCTGCCTTTTAGCTTCTGTGATTAATTATTCTAATTAGTTAGATCCAAGTTTTACTCACTTAAAGAAGAGAAAAAGGTCTTTTGCTTCAAAAATAAGTACTAAATACTCCTCCTGTCTTCTGCTCTGCCGTACTTTATTATTAGGACTGTCTCAGGAATACTTTTCTGAAACCTTTTGAATTACCATCTTGTGCACTTGCAAATATGATCTCTTTTCTCTTTATGTTTGCAGGATGTGGCTGGGAAACAGGCAAAGGAGGAGAGACTTTGTGAAAGCAGAAACTGTTTTTGTCCTTTATCAGTTGCACAGATTATCTTGCTTATAAACTAACAGTTTTAAAGAAATCTGTGTGTTTTATAATGAACTTTGGAGGAATGTCAGAGAGAGTTCCTCAGTGGAAGGTACTTAGCATACTAATGCATTCTTCTCTTTGTTGTTCATTTAACTTTCTGTTTTATCATTTGCCATCATCAGGAGGAAGAGTTACACGGGAGGTGGAATTCTGACATCGTGGTCTGAAGTCGGCAGCTACTTCAAGCCTTTGTGGTATAGTCTATTCCAAGAAATCCACAATCAACATTTGTTGCTAGCATGGTA
Source organism: Aquila spilogaster (assembly GCA_024606505.1). Taxonomy (NCBI): domain Eukaryota; kingdom Metazoa; phylum Chordata; class Aves; order Accipitriformes; family Accipitridae; genus Aquila; species Aquila spilogaster. The sequence goes on from JANHGO010002552.1 coordinate 26,533, forward strand.
CTATATAGAAACAATGTTAGTTATGGCAGATATAGTGAGTTTCAGAGGAAGTGACATTTACGTAAGTTTTCTGCCATTTTTTTCAGATATGCTACAGCTCATAAATATTAATTTAAACAGAAGAAGAGAGGAATTCCACACACAAATTTTTAAGAGATTAGGATAGGTAGCAGCAAGTGCTATAATTCTCACATTTTACAATCTACAGCCCCATTTTATGATGTCAACAGAGCAGTTGCAGCTTCTGCAGAGGTTGTGTATCTGCCCTCTGCCCCCCAAAGACAGTGGTGTCTCTGTCAGCCCTTGCAGTTATATACTTGAGTCTGTAAATCTATAGATTAATTCTGTGCAGGCTCCATCAGTAATCTGGTGTGTGATTTTGAACAATTTATTATACCATTCTGTAGCTTTTTGTGCTTTCATCCATTGTCTCTTTTGTCTGTTCAGGTATGAATGGAGATATTCATGATATGCTAAATGTTGTCAGACTTGATCCAGAGGGGAGCAGTCACTGTAGACTTGGATCACACACTTGCATCCCTGTGTTGTGCTACTTAGACTCATTGCTCTCACTCCAGTTCAAAGCTCTGTTACTTCAACAAATTGTCCTGACTCGCAGGAGGGAGACATTTCCACAGTTTATCAAATTATTTGTCGTATTGTTAAGTATTGGAGCTCTGTGCTTGACCAGATATTTCAGAGTGATGAGAGCACCTGCTGAAGCACATTGCTAGCATGGGTGTGAGAAAAAGAAATTATTGCATTCTGATGCAAAGGTCGTGCTTCACATCAGGAGATTTACTTGTGCTTATCTTCTAAAGCTTTAATACAAGGCCAGACTCAGCCTTTTTCAAATCTGGAAAATCGGCTGACCTTTCAGAGACCATTTATATGCATTCAGTTCACAATGTGATTCATTTAGTACACTAGTAATCTGCTGAGTACAACACTTCTGAGATTCTCTTTGGACTTCAGATATGAGGATGTGGAGATATTAAGAGCCTTGACAAAGCTGTCTTCTCTTTTTAGTACCCTTGTAGAGAATGTTTTGTTTATGTTTGTTGTCTTCAGAAAGAAAACAGAATTCAGTCAGTGGTTCCACTGTATGTGAAGAAGATGGGAGTTGTACGATTATTATTTTTTATTCAGATTCTGAATCTCCATTACTGTGTTAAACCTTGGAGTCTTGTTGATATGGCTACATCAGGATCTGTGGACAAGAGGCTGTAGTGTTTCTTGGCTTCTCTAAATTCTTTTGTTCTTCCCCAGAAATTTGGATGAGAACATGAGATATGTTACAATAGATAAGCTCCTGTCTAATATTTTATTTGCTTTACCTCTGTAAATTGAGGCAGAACGAATTTCCTGAAAACCAGACTTATTGGTTGCAGGGTCCCATAGGAATCTATGTCAGTCTTTGTAAAGAAGAGTCATCTACAGCCTATCTTAGGCAAACTGTTTCCTGATAATTAAGGTCAGTAAATAAGTCTTTCTTTTTTTTTTCCTCCTCTGAAATTCACAGCAGGGTGGTTGCAGCTAATGGGAGTTTTGGATGCTCAGCAACTTCCAGGGTTAATTTTTTTCTCTGTTAGTTTTACAGCTAACATTTCACGGACCTGTAGGACAAACTGAAGAATGTGTTTTGGGAGAGATGCCTGAGCTATCAGAGCACAGGATTGTTTTATAAGTTCTCAAACAATAGCGATATTTTAAATATATTCTTAAAGGAAATTATACTTACACCTTCTTAGACTCTGATGCTCTTTATTACCCACAATTAGAGAAGGATAATTTGCCTGAGAAAAATTCATTACCGACAGCATGCTAAACCTCCATTTCAACTCCTGAGGAAATAACCATTGCAAGCAATATAACCTACTGTGTTTTCTATGTAACGCACTGCTTGTTCTGCTCAGTGTGACTTCAGGTAAGACTGTATTTCCAGAAGGCACCCTCGTCAGCTGTGAATGAATTCACCAGTATCGGTCAGAGAACAGGATTTCAAATATCCTCAGAGCCCAGAAATGTGCCTGGCACTTGTGGCTGGCTCTGGATCTAAATATCCTGGATTCTTCCAATCTTTTCTGGCTCAGCTGAAGGATCACAGGTGTTTTGGGACAATCCCTTATTTTGGGCTGTGAAGATCTGTCTATAATCAGTGTGTCCCATATCTTTTGACCAGTTATTTTGCTTAGCTTTATTTTGAAGACAGAGGAACAAATAAATGGGAGAGCAGACCCAAGCACTGATGAACTTTGAACTTATTTGAATGTGAAGCTGATTAGCCACAATTGAGAGAGCACAAAACCCCAACCTGAACACCCTGAAATTCAGCACAGGAAGCTCCTGGATCTAAATCCTGTGTTTCACATGCATCTTCACCTGTATCCGTCTTTACCTGTGAGAGATAAACACAGCTTCAGATTGTTTCCTTCCCAGAAGTACAGGGCTGCTTCTTCATTGTGTAATCCCACTGAACTGAAAGATGACACAGAGAGCGTCCCAGCTCCTGGACCCCGGGTTTTCCCCAAGTGTCAGGTCACTCCTCCTCACGGGTAATTGTTTATCATCATCATCTAAAAGAATCGCATCTTCCATGACTAGATTTACAGGTACAACCACTTCAAAAAAAAAACAACCAAGTATTCACAGTGAGGTAAATCTGCGGGTTTATTGCAGCCAAGCCACTCCTTTCAGTGCTCATTCCTTCTTAGACATCTGCTCGCCGATGTTAAAACCCTGAGCACCTTTGGCAAGGAGTGTGAACTCAGATCTGCAGCACCTGTAGCAGGGGAACAGTATTTGGGAAGGAAGTGTTGTCAGAGGAAAAGCAGCAGCTTCAACTTGTGTCCCGTGCGCGACAAGTGAATCTTGATGACAGCAGTTTATCATTAACCTGAACACTGCAAGAAGCATATAAGGAGAGAAAGAAGAAGAAAGCCAGAGAGGCGTCCAGGATGGAATCCACCAGCATAAAGATCAACAATGCTGCGGACATCTCTGTTATTGTCATCTATTTTGTGATAGTCCTGGCAGTGGGACTATGGGTATGTTGGGCTTTTATTTTCCTTTTTTTTCCTTTTATTTATTATTATTATTATTTTTGGTGCTTGATGAACAGGTAGTTTATAGGGTCCTAGGAAAATGGCTCAGTGAATGAAAATGTATAATTATTAAAGATCTTGGTGCTTAATTGAGATTAGTAAATGTATGGTGGGGAAAATGTGGGTATTTACTGAAGAGGGGAAGATGAGCTGGGGAGACAACTGTTTAGGTGGATGAATGGAGTTAGTGGAGAAGGTGGAGTAATGGGGTTTGTGTGGGGAAGGATCCAACTGTGAGAGGTCAGGTCAGCAAAGCCCAAGCCAAATCTGGTCACTGGTAGAAAGCAGGCTAGAGGCTGTGAGAATGGGCTGTGTGAGGTGATGCCTTCGGAAACAGAGAGAAGTGAGAGTTGTAGGGAAATAGTAGAGGTGGAGTCAGGGCATGAGGAGGGCAACGTGGGCCAGTGTCTGTGGTGTAAACTTGCTGCTGTGACTGTGACAGACTGAGAGCTGCAGACTGCTCTCAGCAGGGAAGTGAGATGGGCCAAGATTGTAGCTGCCATTTGAATGCAGCATTACTGTGACTTTTTGCCAGAGGGACCTTGGCTATAGGGAGCCAATCTATGAGGAAGGGACAGTTTCAGAGGTGGAAAGAGATGGCTTTGACTTTTTGCTTGTGATCTAAGTAGAACTGTACCTCCTGCCCCCAGGCAGGCGATGCAGAATATGCTGAGCACTGCAGGGGAAAACTCAGTGCCTAATCCTAAAACAAAGGACAGTGCTTTCACAGCTAATGGGGAAAGGCAGATACTATCCTATTGGTGCTGAACTGTTTGGAAGCAATGGGCTAATACCATGACTTATGAGGCTGTAAACCGTGGAATGTCACTGAATTTCCAAGCTGCTATTCTGAGGCTTGTCTTTCCTTGGGGCAAGTGCTCCTGGTCACCTGAACACCTGACTATTAACAAGCTGAGAGGAGGCCTTGTCCTTCTGTAATCCTGAGCTTGCCAGGAGCATCCCAGTGGTCCATTTCACAGAACAGAGAAATCTGCTGCAGGAAAACTCCATCCCTTCCTAGCAGCCTGGCAGTGTTTTGAAGAGCACAAAAAATTGGAGGTGAACACAGTATGATCACGACCCAGTCTTTATCTTTTTGTCATGGTAGTAGATTGAAAAACGTAGCAACAGATCTGAAGACCTCAGTGTACCTGAACACCTTGCTGTCTTGTGGGAAGAAACTGGGTCCTTCCTATGGAAGTCTAACTATTGCTGTAGTTAAAGGTCTGTGTCAGAAAAGGGCTGATCAGATAATATATTCTAAGTAATTCCTGGAACCATTTGTCTCCAGCAACAATGTGTTCTTCATTGGACAAATGCTTAATTCAGTTGCTGTGTGTAGCAAAATGGAAATTTATTACATATTCCCTTTTTTTTCTGCATCAGAATAAAAGATTTGGCTAATTTTCAAGTCTTCTTCCTTTGTTTGCCTGTTCAAAGTCCATCAGTGGAGACAATGAGAAATCAGTATTTGGATCAAGGTCACTAATAGAAGTGGAGGAAGCTTCCCTCTAAAGCCCATCCTTTGTTAAATACAAACTGAGCATATGAAAAGGAAATTTTACCCGACTTCTTTGTTTGAGCTTCAGAGGAAAATGAGTGCACTGCTGAAACCACAGCAAGAAAATTGATTTGTGTAGATATCTGCTTGAGCTGGATAATACCAAAGAAAAAAGCTGCATACGTTCTGCACCATGAACTTACAACTTAAAACTCAGTCTTTTTTAGTGCCTAAAATCGAAGAGATTACTTCCCTGATAAAGTGTTCATGTGAGTTTGAATTTGTACACTGAACTTGTAGTTGAGTGATCATTGGTTTGTTACGTTTAATGTTATTTTGATGTTCTGGTTTTAGTCTAACAAAAGATGAAGCCATGAAGCTTGAATGGTTAACACAGACCTAGACACAAGCATCATTATTCATAGAATCATATAATCATTTGAGCTGGAAAGGACCTTCATAGGTCATCTAGTCCAATTCTCCTGCAATTAACAGGGTACCTACAGTTTAGTGTTATTGTTTTCTTCATCATAAGTTAGTTCTTTCTAGCCACTTTATTCTTTTTACTTTACCCTCCCCTGTTTTAGCAGTTTGTTTTTAGTCAGTATATAGCTTGTCTATTACGCTTAAAATACAATTTAATCGTTCTTCCTTTCTCTTTTCCTCTAGGCTATGTACTCAACCAACCGAGGGACAGTAGGTGGATTCTTTCTGGCTGGACGGAACATGGTTTGGTGGCCGGTCAGTGTTATGTACTCTGTGTATAAAACATATGTATGCTTGTGTATGTGCATCCACTTTCGTGTAACTATATTTAATCCTATCTACAGCAGTGTTGAGACTGTAATGACTATGTCAGGTAGACATACCCTACTTATCTTCAAATTCTTTCTCTAGCCACAGTGATACAATACTAACTGTACATCAAAAGCCACCTGACAGACAGGATAAAGTGTTGGGAAGTTGTGCTGAGCTCTGAGTTGTCTTGACGATGTGACCAGCTTGCTTGAACTTAGAAACACTGATGATATCTAGGTAGATAAACCCAATGCTTTGTCTTTTGATTCACTTAATTTTTTTTTATGTTTTGCAGTTAGTACTTTCACTGCTCTCAAAGAAGTTGATTTATTTTGAGGTTATCATGGAGAAGAATTAATCTGCTGATTTCTTGGTATTGCTTTAGTGTCTCCAAATTTGGTAACAAGTTCTGGTCAGGACAAGGAGAAAATCCTGGAAAGATTATGATAAACTATTGTTAAAATATAGTTTAAAATTTATTTAATGATTATCTGTGACTTACATTATTTGTCTTTGGCACTGTTTTCTCTTAAAAGGTGGAGAGAAGCAGTTATAGACATAGAACAACATGTTCACAGCCATCTAGCAGGCCTCTGGCAGAAATGCCATTAGAAGCAATTGTCTGTTTCTTCTAGATCATACCGAATCTGTTTAGCATGACTTCTTGGACAAGTAGAAAATACAGAAAAATCTTCATTTTCTGTGTCACTAATGTACATTCTTCCATGTGCTTGAACAGAAATCATCAACGTTCCTGATTTTGTGTTGTTTCAAAAAATGTCTTTGCACTTCATAAGCCTTTTGATCCAAGATTCCACCCGCATGGATTTGGTTACAGGATCCAGGGGGAGAAAGAGAGTAAATATTTGTTCTCTAAAAACTTAATAGTTTTTTTTGAAGTAGGTTACACAAAGACCTACACTTCATTCATTCTTCTTCACTTCAGAGAGTTCTTGTCTGGTTATAGATGGAATTGGATCTGCCATTTTAATGACATAAAAAGATTAAAGGCTAATGACAGTAAAAGATGTATTCATTTGGTAGAGTACATCTGAGAAATTTCAAGTTCCATTGGAAGCTCGGGGAAAGAGAAAGTTTCCCTTCCAAGTTACTATGAGATAAATCCCATAATTCTAGGGGGAAGAATTAACTTGCTTGACTGACAGTTTAATCAGTGGGCTGGTTTTAACCCTGTGCAATGATGTCTACTTGTCAACAGTGAAGGTTAATACTATTCTGTGCAGGCATAAATGAAAATGGAAGGAGTAAAGCAGAAAAGACTCACCGTGAAAACTTTCTGTGTGGCCACAGAGGCACAGAGAACTCCTAATGATTCCCATAAGACCCAAGGGCAGTTAACTAACACTGAATTCTCTAGCAACACAAAACCAACAGATTCAGCTCTCTTACTTGAGCAGAAAGACAAAATAGATGACCCCATGGCGCAGCAGTTGCTGCTGGGATCATCTCTCTTTCCTGCCCAAACTGTGCAAGCCCAGCATGGATGAAGTGCTGGTCATCAGCGCAGCCTTAAGATCACTTCTTCAGTCCTTCCTTTCTCCATTCCATGGATCATTTTGTGGTGCTTCTCTGGATGCTCTCCAACAGGTCTGTGTCTCTCCTCTACTGAGGAGTCCACATCTGGATCCAATGCTTTCCCTGATTGTGATCAAATTTCTCAATGTATAAGTAAGAGCAAGATATTTATCCTGGACTAAATCTGTTCAGCTTTGGCTCTGACTGTTCACTCCAACAAAGTCCATGAAGGTTGCTTGGTATTTTACAAAACTAAGCCTGTAGTTTGTCTTTTCTGGCTGTTTTGTTGAGGTCAGTTCTGTGTTATTTTGCTGAAATCACTGTCCTTGATGCTGTGGAGGAGTCAACTCAGTAGCTCCAATAGTTAATTAGGGGTCAAGATACATAATTATGTTCTCATTGATTGTCAGAAATTTAAATCTATCATGAGTTAATTGTATGGTACGAAATGCTGCTCCCTTTACACAGTCTTTTTAGAGAAAATGAGAGAAGAATCTTCAAGAAACTGCTTTTGGTTTCTTACGCTTTGAGGGAAATGTCTTTAGGAAAGATATGTATGACTCTTGAAATATTCATAACCAGCTGTACCTTACTCCAGAGAGTCACAGAAGCTCAGAGAAATTGCCAGCTTTGTAACACTGGGCCTTTCAAACTAAACTTTTAACTTCTTTTGTTAGAATACGTTCTACTCTTGTAAGAAAATGGGCTTCTGTTACTAAAGAGCAGTCAGCCTCAGTAGTAGCCAGTCTGTCAGGGTTAACAGATCTTCAGACACAATGAAGATCAACAACAACGAAACCTCAATTTTGGAGCTTTTCTGCTTTGAATTCTATTCTTCAGATTCCACAGTTTCGCAGACAGCTGTCTGCACAAAATTGTGTGTTACCTTAGATGCCTCAGCTCCTGAGGCATAAATGCTAATAGGACAAAGTAGTATTTGGTGGGCATCTGATGTTCAGATATGGCTGGAAAGATTTACTGCATAGATAGTAAGTGGGAAGCACTTCAGAGACAAGGACATAATGTACTTCAAACAAATGTCACTCGGTGTATTTGCTGTTATTGAAGCACTGATCTTTGTGAGCAAGGTAAGAATTAAAGGGAAGAAAATACAGTTTTTTCCTCAGTTCTACATGCCTTCTTTTCAAAGCCAACAGAACGGATCAGTGGCACAGTTTCTCTTATCTCTGCATCCAGTTAAGTTTTACATGCTCTCACAATTCTCCCCACTTGATGAATCTGACATTGCTGTGAGGAGCCAGTAGGGAAAACTCTGGTACGTGTAGGATTAGTACCTTCCTTCCTAGATGAAGTAGAATAAGAAATTAACTTATTTTGTTAAGTTCCATACAAAAAATTGTGTGAAACCAACTGTTTTCAGAGTAAAAATGATGATAAAATATTAAAGGCAAAGCTCCGGTAGAGCAGAAAAAGTGAAGATTTCTACAGAATCTGTCAGAATGTTTCAGCCAGCCTGGAGGTGTTGTCTGCATCTCAGAGGACAAAGGTGGAAAGGTATCAGATGAGTCTGCCTGCGGCTGTGCTGCTCCCATGGCTGTCAACGCTCATTAAAAGACAGAGACACCTTACCTGACATATATTGTGTCTTCAGTCTCTCTGTCAGTTCATCAATGTTGTTTAATTTGGCAACAGCGCAATACAGAGAACTTGAAGAATAATTGAGAGAGCAGAATAGGACCTGACACTTCTTTCTTTCAGTCTCAGAGCCTTGAAAAAGTCTCAGTAGTATTTTACTGGAAGCAGAGTACTGATTTTTCCAAAGTGACTAAAGGTGATCTCGTAAAACTCCGGTAGGAAAAAATCTTTCCTACAGGATACAGTCACAGTTGAGTTAAAAGAGAAGCGTGGAAACTGTTGGAGAGTAGTTCTCAGGCATGGGAATAAGAAATGTGTCCAGAGAAGAGGGATCTGAGAAGCAGCTTCTGCTGGTGACTCAGAGAAATGACCTCACACTGCTGTGAAGGAGCTTCTCTGTTGTTCTCTGTAGAGTGGCTAAGGACGGAACTCTCTTTGTCATAGGAAAGGCATACTCAGGGTTGAGGGAAAATGTTTGATACCGAACTAATGCTTTCAAACAGGAAAGCAGACATTAGGAATGTAGGATATGTATTAGCAGACCCTGAGAGGGAGAAAAGAAAGGCATAAACCAAAAAGTATGCACACTACCATGGCAGTAGTCACTGATTTGCAAAGAGCATTGTATATATGGTTTGGAACAGCGTAGTGCCAGGATGTCAGTGCATCCTAAAGTTAATGAAAAGTGCAAAGTGAATCAGTTAATGAATAACGTGGAAAAAACATAATGATCATCATCTGCCTGCAGTGTGATAGTACTTTTCCTGAACAGAGTACTCTTGTTAAAACCTGACCCCTTAAAAGATTTAAAAGGAGTTAATGTTCCACGTTCCAGGTTAGCTCCGTTTTTTGCCCTCTTTTCCTTCCTAACAGCTCTTGTTCCTTTCAATCAACTTTCCTCTTTACTTTTCCTCCTCCATCTGTTGTAAAAATCAATTCACTAATGTGTTGCTGAGAATGGCTAACAATTCCACATCTTCTTCCCTGTCACCCCCCAACTTAAGCCCATCCTCTGGCTTACAGCCATGCACACAGAGGAACTCAAATATAAAGATCTGCTCTCTTCCTGGCACTCAGCAGAGGAAAGAGGCAGGCCAGACACAAACACCCAGCCTGTTCCACCTCGGTGTGCCCTGTAGTCACTCCAGCAAAGGCAGAAGGACCATCTTGTCAGCTTGCTGCATCTCTGTCACCCCCAGCACAGAGAAGTACTTTTAGACACATCACTTCTTTTGGGAATTGAGACACCTTTAAAGCTGGCTCTATGGTGAGGGAGCAGCGTAGATGTTTCCGTGGAATCTTTTCAGAAAGTGTTCTTTCATGCGTAGGTACCGCAGTACAAATCAAACAGTTCCAGCAATCAGTTGCTTCAGCACTAAAATTCTGGGTCCGCAGCACATCTACTTTCTTCCTTCCTCCTTGAAGTACTGTCATGGAAGGCTGAAAATTTCTTTTTCCCTGTGTCCTCAGCAGCTCACTGGGCACAAGCGTATTTGGCAGACACTCCTCTCACTTTAAGCAGTTTTTAACTGCAGCTGTCAGTAATTTACACTTCCCAGCTATGATGCCACATTCTACCCTTCCGTGCACGGATAATGTTAGAAAACGTGTTCTGAATTGTGTCCATTATTGTGTATTGATTCTGTAGTTCTACTCCAGGTGTTCTTTAATTCAGAAAACAACATTTAGAAATTGAAAGTGATATGTGCACTCATGTTTCATCCTAAACATGTTGGTAATTTTGCATTGCTTTGGTTTGGTTTCCTATTTTTCTTACAATACAGTTGTACTCTGGATGGAGTTGGGGACACATTACCAGTAATTGCACAGTACGTCCTGTGTTTTTAGGCACTGGGACAAATCCCACTGTAGCATTCCTTTCTGGGAGTTCTTCATTAGCTGCTTTTATCACTTAGATCTGCTCACAGCTCATTTCCAACTTCTGGAACAGGAGAGGGAACACATTAAATAAAATCAGGGATTAATATGGTTAATCTTTTCTGGTGAGTGCAACTTCTGATAACCTAAATTAAAGTTTAATCATCCATCTGCAGGGAAAACACCAGACAACAGTTACTAATGTCTGGTATTAGTACAGTATTTGTTTCTTCACAATTATTATTGAGAAAACACTGTTGTTGTCACAAAGGAGTTAAAAGAAAGTTTTTTCTGTTACGAGTAATGTCTCTGACTTCTTTGCTAATGCCTCTTGCAAGACCTGTCATTCCTGTAGGAATATATTTAATGCGACAAAGTGATTACATTTCTGTAGGGCACAGCTGACTTCTGGAAATACGTTAAAAAAAAAAGAGCAGGACAAAGTGAACTTAGAGACAGAAATTCCCTGTCACAACAGAAGAATAGCTTGTCTGCACAGGGACTAGAAGATAACAGGGGATCCAGCTGTAGAAAGGAAGGGAAAAAAAAAGCTTGGGAAAGAAACCATATAAGGATGAATTTTATTGGCTGCATATAAAAAATGAAGGAGGATAAGCTATTTCTTGTGGTCATTACAAGATGAAGAGTGTGTGTGCTGTTCCTGGCTGTTGCATAGCTCTATAGAGTAAACCTGAGTGGATTTCTATGATGAAATCGCTTTTATCCTCCTGAATCTTAGGCAGACATTCTTGTGCCCTCAGGAAGATTGATGTAAGTTTTACTGCTACAGAAAGGACTCACTGCAGTGACTGCAGACCTGGAGATTTGTAAATATTCCCTTCATGTACATTTTAGGACCCTAATAATCAACCAGTGAGTTGCAGGCAAGGAATATTTCTGTCTTTGGTAAGGTAACTCCACACATATTCCAAGTGCTTGTACTTGGGATCTACTTAACAAGAATGTGCAGGTGCAGATCCTCTATGCATGGTTCTAAAAGAACATTTTTAAGCACTTCTAGACCTTTCAGCTTAGAGGGCTACCTCAAACCTTTCCTTTCTACATGGCTCCTGCCTGTCAGCAATCCAGCCTAAACCCTTCTTGTTTTTGGTCTTTCTCTGATCAGCAATTCTCATGTTTTCACCCCTATTCTGTCTGCTGGATCATTGCAACATCTGGGGGTCTTTGCAGCACTCCTTCAATATAGCTCTTTTATTGGCTTTTTTTAGCATCTTCCAGAAGCACTTTTCTCAGCCGTGCAGCTCGAAGAATTTAATTAATCCAATATCTTTTGACTAAAAGTGAAACAGCTATGTACAGCTCTTACTGATTGCACAATTAGTCCCACAGTCTGTAGAACTTCAAGATGAAACAGGGAGTGCTGTTTTGACAAGCGTGCATTTATTGTTTCCTCCTTGAGCAGATCTGTGGTATGTCTAATTGTTTGGCTATCACCCAGATGACAGTTAGTCAAGTTTTGCAAATATCTGGAAGTCTGTTTTGGGTCATAACCTATTTGCCTCAGTTGGGAGAAGATTTATGCAGCAGTGTATTCATACTTCATGTTCTAGATATGATGGCTGAAGTTTCAGATTTGATGGGGGATGGAGAAAAAACGATCAGAGTCTTGAAAGTAGTGAAGGAAGTTGGTTGTCAATCATTCTCATCATCACCACCTGATGATAGACAGGCCTGAGTTCAAAATGCCAAATGAACGTGATTTTTTCAAGTTGTCGTAAACTGGGCTTAAGAACCAAGTCTTGTTCTTCCTGTTTCCAGATTGGTGCTTCACTCTTTGCCAGTAACATTGGCAGTGGACATTTTGTGGGCATAGCAGGAACAGCAGCAGCTGGAGGAATTGCCATCGGAGGGTACGAATGGAATGTAAGTGGCATGCATTTGAGTGAACGTATTTGTGACATCAGAATTATCTGCACAGGTTAAGCGAGATAACATTATGTAATAATTTTATGCTGTCAAATTTGTACTTGGCAATACTCGTTTCTGTACACATCTACAAATGCCAATGTTATCTGCTAGTTATCTTCCTTGGTCCTTGTCCAAGTGACTGGGAGATGATGACCCTTTTCTGTCGAATGAAGCTTTCTAGAAAATGTTTGATCCAAAGAGATCAGTGGATTCTCTTCTCATTATATTGTTTGATTACATTTAATTATTTATAGAGAGCGCTCTCAGACTGTAGGATGTCTGGAAGAGTCAGTTCTGTAATCCACTACGTTTTTTACAGCAGTTTGCTATTTAGAAGTAGTTGAAAAGGCTTTGATTTCTTCGCAGACTACAGGAAATTTGGGACATCCTTCATGATCACCTACATTCTAAAAATCTTTTCCCTTTTAGTTTCTCCTTCTGACCGCATGTGTTCCACTTATGGTTGCCATGTAGAACAGAAATATCCGAGCTGACTAAAAATGAACTGCTTGGGGTACCAGCAGCAGTATTAACTGTGACAGCATGAAGATTCATGCAAGCTAATGAAATGCATTTCCTTGAATTCTCAGATATTGTGGGTGTGGATAACAATGACCTTATGATGTTTGATTCACCTTCATGGAAGGGATTATGCCAAAACACAAAAGAATTAATGAGCATTACATACGTTTCCTTGCATTTAATTCTGTGCAATGAAAAGAACATACTACAATGAGGAACTGTTTTTTTTTCTCCTTAACAAGTAAATGGTTGCTGCAAATATTCAGGTACTTATATGATATCAATATTTAAGGAGAACGATAAAGGTTAAAATGAATTATGAGACAGTCAATCTGTCATCCTTCTCTACTTGTTAACATTAAGGCTGTAAGCAACCTTCTTCTTCTCTTTGCACAAAAACTGAGCAAAAGAAAACAGAACAAACGTTACTTGAAATTTCATGGCATTCAAAGCTCTAGGATGCATATCCTTCTTCAAACATACTCATATCTAACTCTTCGTCTCCTGGGAGATTCTCCATGGACAAATATATGTATACAGAGTACAACAATTGTTGTTTAGGAAGAAGCAATGATGCGTGCATGTGTTTGGAGAGTTACGCTACGTAGTTAAATAATTATGACAGAGAGAGACTCTTGACTGTATAATTCAATTCATCTCTTGAAAGAAATACTAAGTTTGACTATTATAGCGTTGTGTATCTCAGTAGTATTCTGCTGAAATTACTTCTAAATTACATTGGTATGATAGCAGATGCTGAACCACTCTTTCGTGTCCATTTCTTATCTTTGATCTAAAGGCACAACTCAGAAGATAATGTTATTGAAAACAAAAGCAACCTTTGAGTGGACAGAAAAATGTAGAATTTTCAGCAGAATTTTGTTCTCTATTTGTCTATCTAATTATGTACAACTCTGTTAGGGAGGATTTACTGTCCATTTAAGTCAGACAACTGACATCAAAATACAGTAAGATCTATAGTTCACAAAATGCACGTGGTAATTCAAAATACATTGTGCAATGATAATGTGGGAATCCTTGTGGTACATATTATATGGTATGTGGGATCTAATACACTGTGCCTTGTAAGACACGCAGACATCTCACAGAAACTCAGTGCAGAAAGAAGCTAAAGAGATATCAAATGCTTCTCTACCCCACACCTAGGATTGCTGGCATCACAAGATAGCATTGCAGCACACCTGATTCTGAGAGGGAAGGTAGTCCCTCTGAGTAGTGCACCTGGGATGAAGCAGCTAGCAAATAGGTCTCAGGTATTAGACTTAATTAAACCTTCTTTAATATTTCCCAGAAATTGTGGATTTGTGGGCTGATTGCGTTTTAAGAGCGTGCTTTGAGGACAGCTGGAATAACCTAGCATTGCTAGTAGGGTAGCATTTTGATGGTAGAAGGCAATTTTTCTGCAAAATGTATTATCATGTGTGCTTCTTATGGAAACTTAGCATGAAATTCACGTTCCACAACACGTGACAGATCTCTTAGCCAGGGTTTCATTCCCATATTTTCAACCACAAGACAAAGGATAGAGCAGCACCCATCCCAGCCCCAAAGTAACCAGGTTTGAGTGGTCTCAATGGTCTCTATCTGCTGTTTGGTCTGATAAATGGTCTTAGGGAGTGTTGTCTTGAGAGAGGAGGCTAATTCAGCTGATCTTGTCTTGACTGCAGGCTCTGATATTTGTGGTTATTCTAGGATGGCTGTTTGTACCCATCTATGTCAAAGCCGGGGTAAGTAAAAACAGCATTATATTTTCCCATGCTGTTTGTTTTCATCTTCCTCTCTCTTCTTGTTTGTGGATCAGGTGTGGAGTATTGCGAAGCCTTTACGAATGGCACAGGAGATCTGATCATGTTAGAACTTGTCTATATTATCTGTATGTATATGAGGAATGATGATTCTCGAATTCTGAGACCTGAGATGTATTTGGTACTCTGCTCTTGTTCTCCTTTGATTCCTGGTGCTGCTGTTCAGTGCAACTGCGTTTGCAGATCCCCTCCCTTTGTCTTTCACTCCTACAGTATCTGAATAGCAAAAAGCTTCCTCTAACTTGCTTTGTATCGGTGCCCTGTTGTATGAGACCTTATCTACCCACCCCACAGGTGGTGACGATGCCAGAGTATCTGAGGAAGCGCTTTGGTGGGAAACGGATTCAGGTCTACCTGTCGGTCCTTTCGCTGATCCTGTATATTTTCACAAAGATCTCAGTAAGTATAACTTCAGCAACAATTTTTCAATCCAAAGTTGATTTAAATAGAAGAAAGTCCCATTTACACTATTATTCGCACAACTGACTGCTGTTTCTGATGGTGAGATTACGTATGCAGATCTGTTTTGCAATCTGAGTTTCTTTGGCTTCCTTGCAGATCTCTGGGAGGACTTTCTTCTTGGTGTTTGTTGGGCTTTCTCTTTTTTTTTTAATGTTTTTAAGGTTTACTTCTAGAATAGGCAAGAATGGAGGGAACCTTATATTGCATTGCACTCTGTTGTTTAGGGATCTGTGAAACACATGGGAGAAAATGTCCCGGCCTATCAGTTTATACGTTTTGATCTGCTTGAATCAACCAAGAAATTATAGCTGCTGCTTGTTTAACCATTAAGCTTTAGAATCTCTTTGCCATCGGTTTGGGCACACAGCATCCCACACCAACCCTCTGCTCGTTCTGCTAAGGAGAAGGAGCAATGCTTTTTGGAAGAGTGCTGTTGGGTTTTCAAGGAACTGGATTTTTTTGCCCCTAGACTTCATATTTATCCTTCACTCTGGTGAATGTGCCATCAGCAATATACGTAGCTGAGGGAAAAGAGCAAAAGAGCAATGAAAGAATGAGAATGATAGAAACAAGAGAGTGGGAAAATGCAAAGGAAATGGTAACAGCTGAGGTGAAGGGAGGGAAGAAGAGAGATTCTTTTAATGGGTAAGTGGTTGCTATAAACTTTAAGTTGCTATAAAGTTAATGTTTATTAAGCATGGGGTTGTGCTGCTGTGAAATAGTGAAGGGAGCTGGTATTTTCCATATGTCTTGAAGCCTTTGAAGAAGTCCACAGTTCAGGTATACCTCAATCTGTTGTTTTTCAGAAGTTGCCATGGCAGATTACTCTTTGCCCTCTGCATGGGAGCTAAGTGATAATAGTGCAATTTAAGCTAAAAGATTGGCCTTTTGCTCTCATTCTCACATCTTCACGATAACTGATCCTTGCAGAGGTTATAAATTAAACAGGTTGGTACTATGAGGCTGGCCCCAAAGCTGGATTTCTGTATAGTTCAAAAGGATCGGTTAAATTTACTGTTGTTGTGTCGTTAAGACCGTAATCAGAAATCTCAGGTATGTTACACATGACACAGAGTTCTGGCAGTTCTAGCAGCTGGGAAGCATTTCCAATCAGATGACTCAGTCCTATTCTGCAACACGTTTGCAGTAAGCCCATTAAGGAGTTGTGTAGGTTCTGAATTTGCAGTCTTTTAGTCATGAGATTTCATCCTGTTTCACTAGGGGCGTCTTAATTCCAGGCAAGACACGTTCTCCATTTAAACTTCCATGTGGTCATGAGGCTGAAGCACGTTCTTGTGCACTTGTGGGAGCAAAGCAATAGTGAAGAGATCCATATAGCAGCAGATGACCAGGGCCCCACTTTACCATCCCAGCTTCTGATGAACCTAGTTATTCCAGATGTATGTGGTGAATTGCCACAGAACTGGGTTTCTGTGCTATGTAGGGGAAAAATTGGTGTACAATTGCTCTAATCATTTCCCCATCTGCCCAAAGCAACTCTGACACTGTCAATCCCATGTACAAATGTGGCTCTGATTTCTGTAGTATACAAACATTTTCTGCAGTGTTGCATGATGTGACTATGTTCGGTACAGCAGGATTTGCTGAGGTCTAATCTATGTGCTGTGTTTTATTTGCAAAAAGCAGAACACTCTGTTTTTGGAGGTTCCAGGTACTGCCAGAGGAAGTAACGATAGGTTTTTCTGTACTATGCTATGCAAAACCAGGCCTAAATTGTCTTCGAATGAACCAGTTCTAGGAGCACAAAGGGAAGGGCTGTTCCACCCTGGACCATAGCTAGCTTATTTGTGCTATGTAGAGATGTATGTGCTGCGCAGAGCTAGCACAGGTCTCTCTTCACGGAGACACGTTACGTCTCCAGACATACCCATGTGTTGTCAGCCTGCACCCTATCCAACCCACAGATTTGCATTTTACTTCCTCGACTGCTGTTTTTCCAAACACTCCTTTGTTGTCACCTGGGCTTAGTGAGATTTGGTGTAGAAGGATGTCTTTCTGCCCTGCCCTTGACAGGCAGTCACACCTTACAGTTTAACTGCCACTTATCCTTCTAGAAGAAGAGTGGCATGTTTTCAGGGTAGTTACTTCATGCGCTGATTCCATAATTTGTTATATCATTATCTAATGTTCTTAGTAATATTATGACCAGGGTACTTTCCAACAAATAATAAAATATGTCAGGTCACGTAAGTCCTGGCTTGCTCTCTCTGGCATGCTGCCCACTGCTGTGTGATGACTAGATTCCCTTTGCATGTATCTGTACAAGTTTATTACTGTTTCTGTCTTTTCTTGAACATTTTCTGTGCATTTTTATTGTTCCTTTGCTTTGTGGCGGACCAACCACTTGTCAGGCAAAGCTGTGCTGCAAGGTATTGATCCTTGGGATCAGGACACACACAATCATTCAGCCCAAATGATTTTCAGCCGGCTGCACAAGCATCTCACGTGTACATGCTTCCCAAACATGCAGTACTGTGAGTCCAAAGCCCCTGGCAGCTCTCAAGGCCTTGCTTTATAACCGTGTTGCTGATATTGGTCATAGTGCCAAAGAGTATGGCCTAGAAATCATCAGTAATTAACTCAATTATGATAAGACAAAATGGAATTAAGATCTGAAGAAATCATAAATGGATTTATGAGAAATCAGGGCATAGGCTTACCAACATAAGGGTAGACAGATAAACTCATCTTAGAACTGCACAGGGTAGAATAAATTGTAGAGCACTGGGGGTTCATTAACACTGGAGCTGGATCCACTAGTGATGTATGAAGGTTCCAAGTAAGTTATAATACATTCTGCCAGTCGTTCCTGCAGGATCTGTGCATGGCTTCAGAAAGAGAACTTGTAATGGGAAGATCTACTCTATTCACTGATAAGGATTGAATAGTATCAATAAAAGGCTATTTGTGGAGAAATAAGGAAATATTGGAAGGAAATAATCTGATTGGGAGGGAGGAGCAGTGAAGCTGGAATTCAAAGTTGCTGATATATTGCTCAGGACACTAAATAATTAACTGTATACTTCTTCGTTAGTGTCATTTTAGGACCATTAATATTTAACGCTATATAGGCTAAACTAAAGCCAAGGACAATAAAAGACTTACTTGGACATAAGCAGATCAGTGGTGTGAAAAGGTAGGAAAACATTCCCATAGGAATAAGGGAAAAAGGACACAACCAAGCGGTCACTGGGAGATACGATCTGAAGAGACCTGGTTCCTAATTTCAGCCTAAAACCTGTAAGAAACAGAATCATTTCAAGCTGCTCCAGGGCAGGGTTTTAGGAGTGGAATCCTTGTTGTGGCTCACACCCTGCTTCCTGCTTGTCTTCTGCACACCGGGGCACTACATGAGCATCTCTTACTGCACTGGTCTGCGCTACCTCATTCCCCAGAGTGAACCAGTCTTGGCTTCAGTTACCTGCCCTGCAGTGCTTTGTATCTCCTGAGCGTGTTGAACGCTACTAGGACTTGTGCTGTGAGGCGGCAGCTCCCTTTATTGTGCCCTTGTATGGGAAGCGTGGGATGCAGAAGGAAGGCATGCAGGTGGGACTGGGTGTGAATCCTTCATCTGGATGCTCAGGAGGAGGCACAAACCTCTAAGGAAAGGATGACTAATGGCAATGCATTACAAGTGCATTGGGGCAGATCAATCTTACTGTCAACTTAGGTAAATAACCTTGATGCAAAATATCTCTACGTAAAGGAATTATTTAATGTGATTAAAATTCCAGTAAGAAATAGATTGTTATTCTGAAACCTCAACAGCTCCTTTTTTTACACAAGAGCTAAAGGTCTCTTCTGTTAGCCAACGACGGCAGTTATTCTGACAGGAACTTTAAATTTGTGATAAATGGTTTGCCTTTAATTCCCATTTGTCCTGAACTAGTGAGACTAGCTATAGCACGTGTGGAAGCAGTGAAGGAAAAGGGAGAGACTTACTGGCATTAAAGAAAGAACCGTGCCATATCTTGCAGGCGTCACAGATCCCACCCCTGGACACAGCAGTAAAGTGAGTTTTCAGAAAAGCTTTATTGAAGTCATTGGTATGGAAGCACACAGTAGTGAGGAGGTGACCGTCTCCAGCCAGAATGAGCCATTGCTGAATATTTGGAAGTTCTTTGAGAAATGTTACAATTCTGACACTGAAAGAACCACAGTTCTGAGAGGAACAGCTCCTGTTTCCACTTTGCACTTGTTTTTGGTGCAGTACTGTGAGGGGTTGTGTATTTCAGTACTCTGCTCATGCATGTGTCATGTGCCATCACCTAGAACCTGCACCTTGCTTAAAATGTCATTTTCATCTTTTTATAGGCAGACATATTCTCTGGAGCTGTGTTTATACAGTTGGCCATGGGGCTGAATCTGTATGTGGCCATTATTATCCTGCTTGCCATTACTGCTCTTTACACCATCACAGGTGAGTTTGCAGAGCAGTCTGATAAAGTAATGAAGTTAGAGAAGCCAGAAGAAAAGAAAGCAGGGGAGGTGGATAAGATGGGAAAAATAAGAACGTGAAAGGGGTGTGTTCTGCACTGATCTGTGTTTGGAAGAGAGAGGTAGAAAAATAAAAATAAAAGAAATAAGATTTTCATTGATGCATTTGCAGAGGGGCTAACATTGGTTTTCTCTTTGTTGTTAGGTGGCCTTGCAGCTGTGATTTACACAGATACCTTGCAAACGTTTATCATGGTTGTGGGATCTTTCATTCTCATGGGATTTGGTAAGTAAATCACAGTGCCAACGGAAACTGATCCTGCAGTGTGGAAGCCCATTCTCTTAACTAGCAAATTTCAGTTCATACGCCTGTTCATCAGGGAATGATGTAGGCATGCTGCCAGGCGATTTGGTCATTGAGACCACTCCATTCCAAAGAACAGGTGAATGCATGAGGTACTGTACAACATCCTGCGAGAGAATGGGACTTGTGATGGATCATGAGGTACAAGTGCAGTTGTTGATGCTGATGATACTCTTCAGAAATTCAGAGAGTAGCTTTGTTTCTAGAAGGGTATGATTTCAGAGATATTCAGATGA
The DNA here is from genome assembly GCA_024606505.1 of Aquila spilogaster. Lineage (NCBI taxonomy): Eukaryota > Metazoa > Chordata > Aves > Accipitriformes > Accipitridae > Aquila > Aquila spilogaster. Next base: position 46,743 of record JANHGO010002552.1, read on the forward strand.
TAATGCTTGAAATTTCTGATTCAGAATGAACTGCTGGCCACATTGCATGATTTTTCTGTGCTTCTAGCTGCAAGCTTGTGTTAAAACAGCCACCAAATCCCAACATTTTGAGTAAGCCTTGCAGTTCATCTGTGGATGTCGTTATATTGGCAGCTGAAGGAGAGATATGATTTGCATGTCTATGGATAGGACAATGTGTGTGTCCAGAAGACCACATGCACTTTAAAAGAGAAAGAATACTGTGAAACAGAACTAATAGAAATGGATCATAAGAGAGAAAGATGGAGTGATAAGTTCCTGCCAAATTTCAGTTCCTTCCATTTCTAGCTACTCAGTTTTTAGTTTTTCCCTAGAGAGGTCTTTTACTGAAATTAGATTGATCCATCACTGTTACAACAGAAGTAACTGGTAAGATCCTGCTTCCTGGTTTTCCCTGGGTTAATAGAGTGTGGAAATAATCTTAATTTTACTTCTTGGAATGCGTGCATGCGTGCGAGATGTTGAGACTGTGGAGCTTAAATCAATCTTTGAGAGATGCATAGAGACCTACAAATAAAGGTCACTTTGATACTTTATTGTGTGAATATGACATAACACTGCATACTGCTTTCTGAAAGTGCTGTACGTACTCACTGGGGTTTTGTACATCCCTGTTACAGTGCTTTTCTCCTATGTTCTCTGGCTGTACTTGAGATGTCAGTGTTACATCCTTTACTTTCCATTTTTCAGCATTTAAAGAGGTAGGAGGATATGATACATTCATGGAGAAGTATATGGCTTCAATTCCATCCAATATCACCTACAGAAACAGTACAATTGATCCAAGCTGCTATACTCCTCGAGCGGATTCTTTTCACATCTTCCGAGATGCTGTCACTGGAGATCTGCCATGGCCAGGGCTTACCTTCGGTTTGAGCATCATTGCTCTGTGGTACTGGTGCACAGATCAGGTAATGTGGAAGCCATACGCCTTGGAAATGCTGAACGCAAAACTCTGCAGTCTTCTAATATGATCTAAGAGTTTGTTTCTTCTCTTCCCCCACAGTATGGTATTCAAAACTAGGTCACAGAAATGGCAGTTATTTCAGGACTAGTCAGAGACTTTCCAGCTGCTGGTTTCTAAACTCCTTCTTTATTAAATGGCTCCATTTTGGGGCCGTTGGACCATATGCGTGCAAGAAAATGGAAATGGTGTTCTTTCAGTTCTTCTTATAAACTGCCCAGAAGATATGGTGTATAATCCCTTTCTCATGTTTTTTTAATGTGTGATTGTGCATAAGGAGAGAGGTTGTAATGTGAACATTCACTTGAGAAACCTCGTATCAAATGGTCTTAGTTGGGCTGGGATGATTCCCCATTCAGTGATCCTAGTTTGTTTCCTATTTGTGTGGCTTCCACCTTTGCATGCACAGTTTTGGGAGGATTTTCTTTATACATTCGGTCTTTCAGTCTGGAGACTCTCACCATTCCCTTCCTCCTTCTCCCTAAGAGCTGCCATCCAGCTTCCCAGAGAGATCACACTGACGTGATAGTAGGAAAGAGTGCTCCAATTTGAAGAGAGTGATCTCTCTGCTTTCTGAATTGTGAGAAAGATCATTTTTCACAATTTATAAAGCAAATTAAAAAAGCAATGTAATTACCTATTTTCTTCCTCTTTGTCTCTTTGGCTTGCTTTATAAATACCTTGAGAGAAAGAAAGAGTGTGAGCTCTTCAGCTCTATTTTCCTTTACTTATTTTAAATGTATTTTCACGTAGCTTTTATGTTTTCCTAGTGATGGAAATCACTGATAGGCTCTTTCACCATCACACAGGTTTAAGGAGTACCTTGTATCTGGAATGTGGCTTGGTGTGTTCATGGAAATGGCATTGATTGAGTCATGCGTGCTTGTCATGTCTTATTGACAGGTTATTGTTCAGAGATGTCTGTCTGGTAAGAACATGTCCCACGTGAAGGCTGGATGTGTGATGTGTGGATACCTGAAGCTCTTGCCCATGTTTATCATAGTGATGCCTGGAATGATCAGCCGAATTTTGTATACAGGTATGCGCATATGTTTACAGGGATGCAAATTTCCTCTTGCTGGCAGTCGTTCACTGGCAGTCTCTCTCAATTTCCTATTCTCTGTCCTAAATGCCTGTTAGATTGTCATCTTGTCATACAATTGTTCAGGCACATATGTGCACAAATACTGACTACACTGAAAGAATGCACAGACAGAGAAGAGATGTTTAGGTTGGAGGAAAAGTGCGTTCCACTGTTTGCTTTTGGACTTGCTTTTCTTGTGTTACCAAGTTCTGGTCTGACACATTAATTCTGTTGTTTTTTGATCTGCAGCACTTTTTAGTATTTTTTTTTAGAGAGGCTTAGAATCGTCCTCCATCCTGCTAGCAGACCAAGGATGATAACAGAATATGTCAGTCCAGTGGTTCAGCACAGATTTGTTAATATGACCTTGTCTAATTGTGTCTCATTATCCTCTTCTCAGATGTGGTGGCTTGTGCTGTGCCTGACGTCTGCCAGGAGGCCTGTGGCACCTCAGTTGGCTGCACAAATATTGCTTATCCAAAAATGGTAGTAGAGCTTATGCCAAATGGTGAGACGCTACCTCTATTTTTGTTTGTTGTTTTAGGAAAGGTGAGGCTGCCAGACTGTACAAATGAATGACAGGGAGAGTCCAAGTCTCAGATTTAGCTAAAAAAAATAATCTTGCTCAATCTTACTGTTAGTCAAAGGGGTAATCCTTACTGTCTGTGGCTGTAGGTACGGAATAGTTGCATGCTGACAATGGCAGTTCTCAGTTAGCAGATACTGAGTAATGACATTCTAATTGTGCTCCCTCCTTGTAGAGGTCAGAAGTGATCTACTTCGCCAGCGTTTTCTAAAAGGCTGTCTCTGTCAGAATGTCTGAGTTGGAGGCGTACATCTGCAGTCCTTATGCTAAACCCACTGAGGTGGGAGGAGATATCATCCTGTATGCACATTGTCCCATATAACGCCTATTCAGTCATAGAATAAGGCACCAATCTGTAGAGAACTAAGTATAGATAAAAGGAAGAAAAACTTCTGCAGAAAACCAGAGCTGATTCAGAAGGTTAGAAAAAACAGATTATGGTATTATGCAAACCATGGCACTTCCTTGATCTCTTTATAATTCCCCATTGTATCATAAGTGTTGTAGACAGTCTTATTAAAATTACCATTGTACTTCCCCATACTATGTTGATTAATCAGTAAAAGAAACTTGCACCATCTGATGTACAAGTATACCACAGGCAACTGAGCAGTGCACTGAATTCAAGAGAAATGCTTTTGTAACTGTGGGTGAAGTCTGCTTAGTAGTTTTTGTTTCAGCATCTAATCCAAAAGCGTTCACAAAGGAAGTACCTATGTTCCATCACTGCTGCAAACAGCTTTTCCAAAGCTCAGCAGCGATCACTCTGCTTGCATTGCAAGAGAGTGGCAGGCAGGCATCGGCACATAACCGTGCCAGACATACACATAGTTGGCTGACTTGACAGGGTCAGACAGTCTCTGTGGATGGTGTACTGACACGCTTCACTGAATGCCCATCCCAGTTAATGTATAGAGTGTCTTTGTTTTTCAGGTCTACGAGGTCTGATGTTGTCAGTCATGTTGGCATCCCTTATGAGCTCCTTAACTTCCATTTTTAACAGTGCTAGTACTCTGTTCACTATGGACATTTACACCAAAATTAGAAAACATCCATCAGAGAAAGAGCTTATGTTAGCTGGAAGGTAAGGCAGAAATGTAGCATACCTGAGATGCGTTACAGACAGAAGCCTCCAAAAGAGTGCCTGAGTGAAAGCCTGCATTTGCAGTGTTCAGGCAGTGCAGCAGTGGCCTCCTGTGGCCAGACAGGCTGTCTTGTGTGTGCTTTCCCTTCTGGATATTTTATGTTAATAATTTCCAGACCTTATTTCCAATGTAATAGACAGTGGCTAAACTAGTGTTCAACACTTATTTCCTACTGCTGTTCAAAGGGAACTATTTAAAAATATCTTCGTAGGCTTTATGCTACGCGTACTCAGCATCAATGAGCTACTACTTCTAGCTGATTTGCTATTGATTCATCTCTAGACATAACAAAGGAAAAAAGTTATCTTCTGTGTTTTAATTGCATGTTTAGCTGTGTGATGACAGATGTTTGACAGACACAACGCCCAACTTGAATTACTTTTGTTTGTTCAATGGTAATTGGCCATTTCATTGATTTTGCTGGTTGAAATACAAAATAGACGTTTAAATTATTGATTAATTGCTGTTCCTGATAGATGCTTCTAAGCAGGTGGCTAATTGAATATCTGGCTATGTTTACAGGGCATTTATGGTGGTTTTAATTGGCATCAGCATTGCCTGGGTTCCTGTGGTGCAGTCAGCTCAAAGCGGGCAGCTCTTTGATTACATTCAGTCAGTTACTAGTTTCCTGGGACCTCCCATTGCTGCTGTCTTCCTGCTCGGCGTCTTCTGCAAGCGAGTAAATGAGCAGGCAAGTACAAACTAGGAAATAATTAAGCTGCATGTTGCTTTAGTAATCTTTTTTTTTCTTCTTCTTTTTTTCTGAACATATCACCTTTCACCTTTGTCTTGAATGCTATACACTTTTGTCAACAAACTTTTCAACAAATGTGCTGTTGTTTCATCCATCATTTCCCATTGCTTTTTGGATTCATTCTAGGAATTGCTAGAACAGTGAATTGAGAAATATTTAAGTCACTGAGAAGGGATGAGATCTGGATTATGCTCTGATGGGACCACGAACCCTAATGGTCACATTAACTGGGGTCTCAGGCATTCTGAAGACTCAGTATTCAGGAATTCAGTTTCTTTCCTGTAGTACTAAGAATAATGATATTTGCTAATTGTTCAGGTTTGCTCCAGGAAGAAAAAGTTTCATGAGAATACCTACAGAGAAAAAGTCATTTTTCTGTTTTTGAGTTTGGCTGAAACTTTTTCTAACTGCTCTCCCTCGAGACCATTTCAGCCGTTATTTATGTGTATGTCCAAAAAAGCCTGCGTTACGCACAAAGGGATGTTCCATTTCCTATCCCAGTATAGCTCCCTCTCACAAATGGATTGAATCTTTGTGCCTTTCGTGGAGATCTGTGATTGATCTGCGACTGTAGCTGGAATTTTGCCTGAGTTAGAATTTAATATAATCCTCATGTGTTTGTGGACACAGCACTCTTCGAAGATGGATAAGCAGTACAGATAAGCACCAAAGCTTTTGGGAACTGGAGCCTTGCATAAAATGAACTCCGATATTGTAATTGTTTACAGGACTTATCAGTATTTCTTGTTCAGAAACATTGTTATTTTAGCTAGAAATTGAATTAACTATCTTATCTTACTTCAAAACCTTTTTCTGACTTCGACCACTGAAAAATTAAAACTTTTTGTTTTTAACCATCAAAACTAGAATATTTTTATATTGGGATTTCTAGGTTTGTCTTACAGTCATTCGTTATTTGACTTCACAAAGTCATGGAATGGCTGAAATTGCCAAGGTCAAAAAAACACGTAAACACCCACACGTTTCCTCCAGCAGCTCTGCAGGAGTTACAGCTTGCTCGTGTTGGTAATTGCTGTCTCTCTGTCTGCAGGGTGCCTTCTGGGGCCTGATGTTCGGGCTGCTAGCTGGACTCAGTAGAATGATACCAGAGTTTGCCTACGGAACTGGGAGCTGTGTGGCGCCTTCCAACTGCCCATTCATCATCTGTGGCATTCACTACCTTTACTTTGCAATGATTCTTTTTGGGGTTTCTGCCATTGTTATCCTGGCTGTCTCCTTCATGACTAAGCCGATTCCTGATGTACATGTGAGTATTACTGCACTTCTGCTTCTAAAGAAATGAAGTTTACCACTACTTTTAAATACTGTTACTCGGTATATTGTCACATTTCATCTATCTGTATGATACAGTCCTTGTAAGAAAGCAAAGGAGATAGTCTTCATTTATCTGTCTCAGAGCTTCAGTGACTCCTAGTGATCTAAGATGTTGACTTACAGACGTTTGGGATGCTGTGGTGTCTGTGTACTAAGGCTCTTGCTTTACACTTTTTTTTTAATGGCAGCTTTATCGCTTGTGCTGGACTTTGCGGAACAGCGAAGAGGAACGTATTGATCTTGATGCAGATGATGAGGAGGAGAAACCTGATGAAAAAGATACAGAATCAGGTAACTGCTGAATAACTTCTGTTGCAGTATCTGAAATGCCATCAATGTGTTTGAGAATCCCTATTCCATTCCTCAACTGACAATAGCAGGTGTGGTATTCAAAGAACAATACGTCCCTGCCCCACCCCAGCAGCAAAACCTCAACCCAGATTTGAAGGGCTAGTGAGGTGCCTTCTACCAATCCATGAATCCTAGTGTATGTCAGAAGTGACAGGAGAAATTCTTGTTCTCTAAGTTGCTAGGTGCCAGTTCTAGGATGAAAAACTGGAGATGCTTTAGGTTAGTGGTGGTATGCGTTGGCAGAACTGCATGTAACTCTGGCACTTGCAATGAAACAAGGAGAATTCACTTTGAAATAGAACATAGTACCCAGGATTGAAGGAGCAAGGGCACAGTGCAGGACAAAATAAAAGTGAATTGTCAGACATCCATCTGAGCAAAACCACCTGCTTCCTTTGCTGGGGTTCTCATTCTGTTGCCAAGTTCCTTTTCATAAATATCCTAAAATTCATTTGTTTGGCTTTTAATTAAAAGTGTAGAAAGTAGGGGAAAAAAAATGAGATAACAGGTTGAGCTTTGCAGCATGATCTGCTTCTCACATACCAGATCAAGTCTCAAGTCATAGAATCACAGAATTGTAGGGGTTGGAAGGGACCTCCAGAGATCATCTAGTCCAACCCCCCATGCTGTCTCCATGCTGTAAAAGGACTTCCTGCAGCATTTAGAAAATCACACTTTTTTTCCAGATGAGCTGTGAAAATACAATATTAACTTCATTCTTGTACAGCCTTGTACTGTATTTAAAAGCTTCCATGCAACTAAGACCATAAATCAGAGCTACTATATTAAATATAGGAAGGAGCTCAGTCATGGAGAACTTCTAGTGCACACAACTGTCCATGCTTACATTTCATGACCAGTACGCTATCCCTTCCAGTTTCAGAGGAAAGTGAAGAGCCAGGATGCCTAAAGAAAGCCTACAACTGGTTCTGTGGCTTAGACCAATCAAAAGGACCCAAATTGAGCAAGGAGGAAGAGGAAGCACTGAAGAAGAAACTGACTGACACATCAGAAGTGCCACTTTGGAGAAACGTTGTGAATATCAATGGCATCATCCTACTGACTGTGGCTGTATTTTGCCATGCCTTTTTTGCATAAACCTCTGATTACAGTTCTGAAATCGTACTGTATTGTCAAGCAGAAACAATAAGTTGTAAACATACACAGATTCATTTAGTATTTTCATGCTCTAAGTTTGTAAAAATCAGGGTACTTTACTCACTGATTTTGTGATCATAATTTCAGCAATCTAAAGATCAAGACTACTGGGAATTCAAGAAAGAGAATTTCCATTTAGAAACTGAATCAGTCCAGGATTAATAGAGATTCAGAATTTCCATCCAATGTTCTCTCTTTTCGCGGTACATTTCATGTTTTAGGTGCAGAATGAGTCTGCACGAACCATTGGCTCATTTCATGAGCCTTTTATCACGGTTTGTGAATGATCTTTTGGGGCTGGTGATACTATTTTAATTTTCAACCCTTCTGATCATTCAGGTTTTTTTTCCTTTGCCTATGATAATTTGATTACTAAAAAAAACCCAACAAACAGCTGAGGGGCCATATTGTGGGCCACACTGAAAAATCTCTTTTGTTCTCTCAAAGCACAGCAGTAAAGGACTTTTGTATATATCGATGCATTTCATACTGCATCTAACTTTCCATTATCACTTTCATTTTCTATGATATTTTTCATCATCTTGTGTTTCTCAGTAATGAGCGGAGCACGAACCATCTGAACTGATTGCCTTTGGAAACTGGTCAAAACAGGATTCAGTTATCCTATCAGCAATTCTGCTTATGATGGATTCTCTGTTTAAGGTTAACTTCAAAAGGTCCCCCTCTTGTATATTTTAATATGTATCTATACTTGAATGTGAAGCTTTTTATACAAAATGCATGTATTATATATACATACAATACATTATATATATGCACATATATATTATATATTAGAATATATGTATGTGTGTGTATATATATATTTATTTATTTATTACTGATTGATTCCCATCCTGGTATGTCAAAGTTAATCTCTACCCACAGCTGTTAGGACCTCTTTATCCTGGAGATGGTGTTAATGTTTTGCTTCTCTCTATGAACTGTACTACAAAACAATCCGTGAACATCGTTAAAAGTCCAAAGCATTGGAGTGCTGGTTTTGCATTTTTCTTTTCAGAACATTTGAGGGCTTTGTACTTCTCTGAGAGACTATAAATCTCTCTTCTGAAGACTTCATTGAGAAATACAATTCGTGCTGTATGAAATTTCAGTATGACAGCGTGAGTTCATGAAGGAGAACAGCCACAGCTGTGGGATATCAGCTAAGTCACTCTGATTGTCTCCACTTGTTAAGTTTGAGGCCCACTGGAGAAGATGGATGTAACTCTTCAAGTCAAAAGGCAATAAATCTTGTAATCTATGGGTAATTCAGCCTCTTGGGGAATCAAATGTAAAAAGAAGACATCAGCTGCTGTAGTCAAGCTACAGCACAATTCCTTGTTACTGCTGCACACGTATCATGGCATGCTGTGTTGTCTCAAAGCATTTCAGCGCGGTGTGTCTTCCCACAGCATTCTGCATTAGAACTGCCCTGTGATAGGTGCACCTCAATAGGAAGCTGCCGTCACCTCTGTATGTGCCACAAGTCGCTGCCAGCTCCTCCACCTTTAGTCCTTCTCACTTCGTCATCTTCTGACAGTATCTTCTCTTCATTTACATCTAAAATAGAGTGCTCTGCTGTTCCTCGTTATCAACCCTGTGGTATACCGAAAAGGTTTGCACAGGCCACGTTAAATCAGTACTATATAAATATCAGTGCAAACTTTTTCTTGCAGTTAATACAGTGAGAGAGTATTTAAAGACCATGGAATGAATTGTATTGAATGGACTTTGAAGTCGTTTATGTATTAAAGTATTTGAATGTTTTGAAGCATTTGGTGTCCACAAAATGATCGGACTTCTAAAGAATGTAACGGAAAACAGAGAAACTTAATTTGGTGTCTAGATTTTGGTTCTGCATAATAGTAATGGACAACAAACATGTAAGAAAGCCTCAAGCAATGGACTGCCCAAATTCTTCATTGTCATATTTGTTTAGAGAAGGAAAATACAGTGAAATTACACAACCACTTGGATGAAGGCAAATAGCACAAGTGATTTCCTGGTAGCCCAGGCAGCCTTTAGATGACCTCCTCATTAATCAGTCACTGTCGCTTTATCTTCTTTTCCAGGGTTAAAGGATTTTGAAAACTTAACTCTGAGTTTGACAGAGGCATTCATTGTGCATCCTCAACAAGCCGCTTTTGTTCAGGTCTGAGAACTGCCTGTTGTAGGGACCGCGGTTCAAATGTTGCCATGAAGTCCGACTCCTGTTTAGAGCGCTCTGATTTTGTACAATTTCACATGGCCACACAGTTTTACCATGGGCGGCTTTAGATTAAGAAGTTAATAATTAATCGATTAATAAATGTCGCCTAGGTTTGGTAGGTATTGCATTCAAGGGCAACATCATGACTTGAAGGAAGAAAGTGAATGTTGTTCATTTTTCAGTGGTACGGTTGTTGCTGTGGGGCACAATCAGAGAAAACCCCAAAGGTACTTACACTGCCCTGGGCAGCGATGTGAATACCGAGTGCGTTCTTCTTCCCATGTTTGACTGGAAATGTACAAATCCTTCTATCACGCGTCTCTCCACTTGCTGTCTCTGGCTAATAGTACAGTGTACATGCATCACATGCAGCATAACACAACTCTGCTTTAGGCGATCCGGAAACATCCCAGCTTATCCTGGCAGGTGAGGTGTAGGGTTACAACTTACTTCAGTGGGTTATAGTTCAATATACAGAACTATTTTAAACTGACTGCACAAAATAAGATAAATTACAATTAAAAATTCACCTAGTAGCACTGGAAGCCAATTGCAACACTGATATATAAAGAACACAGGCAAAGTGAGTCAGATGTTTATTTAAGAATTAGATTATTTTCAGGCCCAGTCCTGAGAAGGGTAAGCACTCATCATTTATGTTTTCATTTTTCTGTATCACTCAGTGAACGTATCCAAGTGCCTCACAAACACTGACTTCTTTGGTTCTAAGAACGCTCTTCTTAGAACTCAGGATTTGGTTTTATTCCAGTTTTGTTATGGCAAGAGCTCATGCATTGGTGTGGAATAGTTACAGGAGGAGCGCAGGTCTGTGGCTTAACTTGGAATACGGGTGCAGTAATCACATCTTGCTTTTAACCAAAATGTTCGTGGTGCATTAAGGCACAGAGCTGAGTTCTGTCAGCACAGGTAACTGTCCTGAACCCACAAATGGCAGAGCTGCCATCGCTAACGAGCTCTGCTCCTGCCCGGGTCACTTCTTCCACTGCCAAAATAAGGAACGTTGATATGAAGTAAAACTGGCACAAAAATGAAGAGCAATGAGAAGTGAGGTGTGGGTCATCAGCGGTGTCTGACATTCAGAGTACAGAGCTGCGTTCACTCTTGAAGTCATTTGTTGGACGTGCTGGATTGGAGGGGCATTACAGCCGCTGTTCCTGGGGACAGGCAGTCCCTGCAGGGAGCGGGGTGAGCCGAGGCCGTTGGCTCTCAGGTACTGTTCTGAGGGAGGGCTGCTCCTATTTTTTTTTTTCCCTTCAAATAAAATTAATGTTCTTGCTGTGTTCTGGACGTGCAGTGTTACTGCGAGGCAGCAAGACGGGAGGGAATGGCGCTTCCCGTGCTTCGCCCAACAGGCGGTGTCACACATGGAACAGCAGAGGGCAATACGTGGCTGAGAAAGATGAGCACTTCCAAACCGATTTTCTTTACTCGGTGATTCACAGCATTCTTTATGCCGCGTGTTTTTCAGGGCTGTTCTAGAGAAAGTAAAGGATGGAGCACAACTCGACTCACTCCAATATCTAGCTGATGAAAGACTACGGAACCAGCATTGGTGCCTGACTGCTGGCTTTGTTATTAATAAAACAGGTCAGATGAATTTTCCTCCCGAGGAACACTCAGTGTTGTTGTTACCTACCACAACGAGCTGCAGAAGAGTTCCCTTGGTGCTGCAGTGCCCAACCTCTGCTCACCTGGCAGTGCTCAGGGCCCAAGCAGCTGTGCGTGCTGCAGCCAGCAGCTCCTCCTTGCCTTGGGGCACCAGGAAGAGCCTCCAGCTCAGGTAGGCACAAGCTCGCTCTCACTTCCTGTTGTGTTTTTAGTTACAGTATCAGAGCTTATGACTTTAAAAACTTCTTTTCAAATGGCATTTAAATCAACTGCAAGACAACTGCAAAAGTTTTCATTCATTCAAGTCAACAGATTCTGGCAGAACAGTCTTCTTAGAAGTAGGTTCCAGGCTCACATCTGTCAGTATATTGGTTTTGTGTGTAGCCACAGAAAATACATCCTCTCCTTTTGGTTTAATGTCAGCCAAACCTGACTGACCTGGACCCTGTGCTTGGTCTGCAGACAAAAATCTCACTTAGCATTTTTTATCTGAATTTGATTCAGTTTTTTTGTTTGTTTGTTTTTAAATAGAAAATGCAGTGGTGGTAAGCAAAGCACTCCCTGCTTTGGAACTTGGGTAGATAAAAAGCTGCTATTTCCCGGGACAGGATTTATATGTGCACGGAATGGTTTCCAGCTCCTGGACTTCCACAAACAAATGAGGGCAGGTCAACGAGTCTGTAGTTGCAACAACAGAGAGACGAAATGTTCTTAACCTCCTGGAAACTGTTAGAAAAAAATAATGCAAAATTTTGTGTTCAAAATGAGCTGTACCTGCGTGGGATGCTGCGCACAGGAGTTATGAAACAGGATCTCACCTCTGTGAATGTGTCTGTTCTTCTCCTGATGTCACTGGGAGATGGCAGGCAGCTGACTTGAAAGCTTGATCTGTGCCGGCTGCAAGTGAATTAATTCCAGTATTGACCCAGGACCACATTAATTATATCTGGGCCTTAATCATTGTTGGCTTCAAGCCAGAAAGACCAATCATTTTCCATTGAAGTTAAAATTGGCTGAGGTGCTGATGTTGTAGCATAGAACACTATGAAGCACAAAGTGCTAAAGACTTGCTATATATACAGCATTCTTTTGAAGCAGTGGGTTTAATTATAGCGTGTGACGGTGCCAGATCTTAACATGTTTGTGTTAATGGAAGTGTTTGTGACACGTATGAAGCAATGCAAAGGGATAGTTAGCATTTGGGTGACCGAGTCTGTTGCAACTTTATTACTGAGTATAATTGACTGAAAGTTAGGTCAGTCCAAAGGGAAGCATTTGTCAGTCATGTTGCGGTGCTTCTTTGATCCATCCAATCGTTTTACTGACATCTGGAGTGCCAATTAATGGCCCAGCCTTGCAAATTAAGGGCTGTCGGCTCATGTCAAAGTGGGCAGTTAGCTATGGGTAGCCCTGGCACTCCCCATACGTATGGGACACAACAAATGTGTGTAGGGCTAAATCTGTGATGTGGAATCATGAACACAGGATGGAATGCTGCTAGAAATCTCTCTATTCTCCACATTGTCCATTTAGGATCACATGACATCAGTGTCATTGTCTTCTTTGGGAAATTCATGGGGAATATGACCAAAACTGTTCCTACCACTGGACTTGCTATTACAGTGACCAGAATGTCACTAGAAGAAGAATTTTAGTATGCATTTCTCTTTCTGTGCTCTGTCTTAAGGACAAGGTGATACTCAGCAATTAAGCAGTAACTGACAAAAGTAAAAGTATTGCTAAGATCAAAGGATACCTTGGGTTAACATACACATTGGAGTTAGTGTAAATTCAATACATCCTGTTCTCTGTTAGTTTCAAGACGTAATGTACCTCAGAAGAGAAAGTAAATCCTTAATCATAAGGATTCTTTTCTTTTTAGGTAAGAAAACTCGTTAAGTGATTATATGCTAAATTATAGAATGAAAGTTTTAACAGTGAAAACTAAAAATACTGCGACTTCCAAATCTAATAATCCAGCCATGTTCTGTGTATTTTCTGCTCAATTCTTTTTTACCCCATACTTTCTGTTCATGTCACTACGCATTTGTTGTTGTTTTGTTTTTCTCCTCCAAACGCATTTTGGGTAAATCTGAATATTTCAGTTTTTTTGCCACTCGCTTTTCTTCTTTAAAATCTTTTCCAATGAGTTATTCCTGATTGCTTGATTTCCTTCCTTCTGTCTCAGAGCTGTAAGCTCTGCCTTACAGTCACTGCCGAAGCAGGGAGATTCAGGAAGAGGCTAGCACTCACACTCCAGAGCTCAGTTGAGGCTTTGCTCCACTCTTGTACTGTGCATGTACGTATGACAAGACACAGACACCATGCCAGAGTCTTATTTGGAAACAGCTCATACTGTTCTTTAAAGCAACTATCAGAGAGATGCTCAGATGCGGTACTTAGGGTCCAAGTCAGCTAAATTCCTTTTTGTCACAGCATTTCAGTCTGGATGGTCTTATTCCTACATCTGAACAAGATAATTATTTTGCTAACTCGTTGAAATGCGATACCTGAATTACAGAGGGGAAGGCTGTGGCAGATGCTTGAGCTAAAATGATTGTTACTGCATTTCCCTGCAGCACTTTTGTAAATGTAGATGAAACTACTGTTCTCTCTTGTTCCCCAGTCCTTTGCTGAATGTTTTCCCTGTTATTAAGCTGCCTGTCTCTCTCTTATTGAACTGGATGCACTCAGGCATCAATATCTATTACATGTGAGTGCCTTACATATGTGAAGTGTGCTGAAAAGGCAGAGCCCCTCCAAGACCCTGCCCAGAGGGAATGAATCCATCTGACTCAATGCTTTTAAATCACATCTTTGTAGGAGAAGAAATTCTCCCTCTGGTTAGGTTGTAGAAGAGAAATCTTTTAACTTTAATCACACCTACAGTGGCTACTATAAGATTATGCTTTGCAGTTTGCAGTGGGAGGAACACTGGGCTTCTGCAATGGAAGTGCAGCCTGACAAACAACCCTCCTGTACAGATGGTGCAGCTTCTTTTTAGCCACAGTAACTTCTGTCTAGAAGAACGCCATTCAACAGCAAAACCTGAGTGGGAATGTGGGATTTCCTGTGAAGTTGAGTCATCTGCACGGTGATTCTTGTCTTGAGCACTTCCAGTGGACAGGATTTGTCCTGCCAGCCCTTCTGTTGCTGATTCTTAAGTTACACACAGGCAACTGCAGAGAAATCTGTGGTATCAGTAGTGATCTACCTTGACTACATATTGAGTAAAACGCTACTGAACTTCCCCAGTTTCAACTGCTCACCACCTCTAAATCAGAAACTGCCTTATTTTCCTTTGGGCAATTTATGTCTTGTTGGATAAGCTTGCTTCTGACAGCTTGAACTTTTGATGTTATATTCAATTCTATAAAGTAAAAGTCATTAAAAACAAAACCAAAAACACTGAGTTAGAAAAAAGGGAGAAAAAAATACATTTTCTCCAAGTAGGGAACTGACATTTTCAGTCCTGTTTTGTTTATCTCATCTCCCTGCTCAGACAGCTGTTAATCACAGAATACCAATGGAAGGAACATCTGGAGATTGTCTAGTCCAACTCTTGTTGGACTAAACTGTGTAGGGTTGACTTTCTTCTCAACCTGTTCCCATCCCTTTAAAATGAGCCACAACAGCAGAACTCCTCCATTCCGGCACAACACCTCCATTTTGTTGATTTTCTTCATCAGAGGACAGACTACAGCTGTACCAGGCAATAGCACAAACATAGAGGCATGTTTCTTCCATACTCTAATCAAACAGTCACTCCTGTTAGAGGCTCTGTCCCCAGTACAGTGTTGTCAAGGGCTACCCCAGAAAAGTCTGTGACATTGCCATCGCTTTTTCAGCAGTGGTGCTCTAAATGGTTCTAATTCTGAGTTCAACATATGTTTGCAGCAGAACTATGAATTCCTGCTGTTTTCTTAGAGTGGACAAGAGGTTAATAATGACCCTTTCTTTTTAATATAATTAGTTAAAGATCAGTGCCTGATAGGCTGAGATTATATATATATAAAATATCTATTAAAAACCCAGAAGAGCCAGTTTCTTATATCACAGGAAAATCTTGGTATGGAACCCCAGGAGATAACTGCTGGTGGGACTGCTAGAGTTGCTAGCTTTTCTTTTTGCCTATTACTTTGCTTGTGACCCGTAACACAGATGTAAGACTGTTGACAAATGACTTTTCAGGAGGAAAGAAGAATAGTTTTGCCTTCGAATGTCACATAGAATCATGCAGCTTTTACAGCAAGGCAACAACAGAGGGCAATAGATCTCTGTGAAATACCACATCTTCAGAAAGGTTTCCATCGGATGACTCTGATGGCAGTTTCTGCGGCTCTTCTCACTGCCTCGCTGGGGTCCCTCAGGCACTGCTGAAATGTGTCTGTATGCTCCAGGAGCTCCCTGCGACCCTCGGCTACTTCTGCCAGCATGGTGAGGGTTTTGATTGCGCTCAGACGGGGTTTGCTGTTTTCCTCAGCAACCAACTTCAGTAACCGTGGAATGGCTTCAGCACGCAGGGCTAAGCATCTCCCTGTAGAAAAAAAGACTGGCTTCAAATTGTGTTATTACATAGAATCAACAAGATTCCGAATTGCTGCTTTTGACTCCCTGCCCAGTTACAGCTTTGAACACCCCAGAGTGTGTGGTGTGACATAGGGCACGCTTTGCTTTTCCAGACCTGAGCTAGCCGCCAGCTAGCTGTTTATTTTTATGGAAAAAGATCTTTCTTAGTAAACCCTCGCACATTGTTATTTCATTTCAACATCTAACGAGATACGAGGTACCAAATGATAGGATAAACTGTTCTGGGGGATTCGATGCCCTTAAGAACATCCTCCATTCTTTTATTTTTAAAGATATTTCAAATACAGAGATCCTGTGTTGTTTTTGGTAGCCAGGGGAGACAGTTACAGAGGAGGATTGGAACACAACTACTGTTATTAAGAGTGTTTTAATTCCAATTATTCGCTCATCACACTGAACATGTAGCACTTAGTATTTTCAGTGTCCTAAAACTTACTTGAGAGAATGACAAGCATTACTAATGTTCTCTTAGCTGTGAAACTGCCTCTAACCACAAAAAAGGTTTCCAGGAGGTAGTGCTCTGAGGACAGGTGATTATGAGCAGTTCCAGCTATCTGGATCTCTGGACTTGAACAGAAAATGTTCCCCTGTGGAGCAGTGCTCTGGAGGGAAGTGCCACAGCTGAGGCAGTTATTTATCTACTGTGGGAAAATGAAATGTGGAATACACTGCGGTCTCTAGAATCTATGTTATCAGCAACTGTTCTTAGACACATGTAAAGAAACATCCTAACCTTATAAATTCTTGTGCAGCTTTCATGCTGTTAGAAACGGAGGATCTGTGGGGCTAAGGGACAGGGGCACAGATTTTGTTTTTAAGTTGTCTTGAAATTGGATTTCTGGAAAGCAGCCCAGCAGACCCGCCCCTTTCCCTCACCCTTAGGTTTAATGGTAGCAAACATCAGCGCTCCTGCTGCACCAGCTTGGACTTCGGGATCTGCATCTTCTAACAGGCTCACCAGTATTGGAATGACCTGTTCACACACTGTGCTTTTTCCCTCTGGATGGGTACTGTGTAGAAAAGACAGTTAAGATGCTTTCCTGAACAATGCCTGCTAACGGTGTCACCACCCACAGCTTCTCCCCATGCCTGGCCCCCTGCAGCGGCGCTCTGTTCCCTGACAGCAGGGCTGACACGGCCCTCTGCGCTGTTCTCTTTGGAGTCAAAATGTTCCAACTGTTAGACAGATGGCAAGCACTGTGGCCCGGTCACAAAGAGAGAGGGGATGTCTGTTCACAGTTGGTGTCTGTTAAGTCTACTTGCTGATACATCACTGATTATATCACATTAACCTATCTGCGGACATTTAACAATTTCTAGGCTATTTTTAGATGGGATTTTTAGGTGGTGGTTGGATTTTTTTTTTTACTTTAATGGCACATAGAAAGTTGATGGGTGGCAGCAAGGAACAGGATTCAGAAAGAAGTGCTGGTGGTCTTAACGGCAGTTTAGTTGAAAACCTGGCTGTTGAATCCTACACAGATTTAAACCAACTGCTGTATTAGTGGCCTGCAAGGAATTCTTTTTCCAGGTCAGTTCTCTCTTTCTTTCCAGCCTCTTTAATGTGGGGAATATTTAAAATTGTCCTGCTATTGCAGTGACATAGAAAGCAGATGTCTGTACTGTAGGTCAATTCCTGACTTTTTTCTATCACTCATTGTACCTACAGTCTCTTACTTTTTCTCTAAGACCTCATTTTGTTACTGGAAATTAGGAAGTTTTTTTGTGCTAATTATTATGTAAACAACACAATTTGCAGACCTTTTTAAACTAGACATCCATAGAGCACTTTCATTTGTGATTGCAGGACAATGGGCTTTCACCCTGTTTAATATACAAATACAAAGACCTTTAATTTTTTTGAGGAAGCAGTTGCCCAGTAAGATAAGGGAGCTTCTTCCCTGCCTGTTTGCACACATTTTCTCATGCAAGCTTTTCTTCCTAGCAGTACTGTACCAGGAAAAGCCCTGATTTCACTGCTAGTATAGAAAGACAAATAGGAGGGGAAGGAATGACTTCTCATCAGCTTCTGCTTTCTGAGTGATTTGTAGCAGTCATGACTTTAAGAAGCTTTCTCTCTGCATGTGCATACAGGCTGATATTACTTGTGAAATGTATTACCTTCAATGTACAGTGGAATACCACTGTACACTAGTGGACTTGATTCAGTCATGAAGTTAGTATTTTGTTGGCTTAAGTACTATAGATTTTCTTTACCCGATTTCTAAAATGACCTGAGCTGCTTTGCTTCTGATGGTCGCTGAGGGATGTGTGAGCTTTTCCTTCAGAATGGTGATGGCATCAGTTGCCAGAGCTTCAGAAGCCTCCACACGCAGACAGTTGGAGAGTGTACATAGCATTAGCTCCTGGATTTCATCCAACTCAGTCTTCAATTTGAGTATGAGTAAGGGAATCAAACCAGCACGCATGATATCAGCAGCCCCTATAGGAGGAGACACAGGTGAAGGTGTGAGTGAGTGCATTTACTATTTCTATCTGTAAATTCAACTCCTCAGTAAGATTAAAATATATATAACTCATTTCCTTACACACATGCAGGATTAGGACATGGAAACTGTCACAACAGCAGTCTGTTGATAAGTGCCGTCATAGCATTGCTTTCTTGTTGAGGATCCCCAACAGTTCTACAAAGACATTAGCCCAAGTAATACCCAAAATTGCTCTGATGTTTCCACTTCCACCCACTTTAACTTTCCTCCCAAAATTATTCTTGCTAAGAAAATCAGTGTCGCTTCATAACAACCTTCCAAACTGTTCTCAGCATCAACAGATGCTAAGACAGGCTGCGATGTGAGTCTTTAGAGCTAATATTTTAAGATCATTCTCTGTTACGGTTTCTGTGGGGGAAGTCAAGGTTTTGGAAACCATCATCTTCCTCGTGTGTTTCTTTGTAGTAATTCTGTTATGGGGGAAATTCACATTTTGAGCTTTCCAGCAGCCAGTACTCTTACACCATTTCTTAAAGGGAACAGCATCATAGGTGTAGAGATCATCAGGTGCCCTGCAAGTGATGTCTGCTATGAGCCAGTGACTGACTTGTACCATTTCTTGCACAATACTAAATCAACACTGAAAGAGCAATGCCATGGGAAAGCAGAAACAGAACATACTGTCCACAAGTAACTATGTGAAAATAAAATTCTCCAGCTGTCTTGTTGCTAAGGCTGCTGCTTTGGTTGCCAAGAGAAATGTGCCTCCTTTTGAAGTGATTCACATACGGTTAGATAAGGAAGTTTTGTGGCTAAGAGTCATAAAGGTGTTTGCAAATGAGTGTCCCCAGTTAGAGATAAAAGGAAAGTGGGAAAGAGATTTTAATGGTCTTTGATAGCGCTCAGGAGAGATCCCTCCGTTTGACAACCAGAGAAAAAACGTGATTCTTGATCTAATCTAGAGGTCATTCTGATGGACATATTTCTGATGATGTCAAATAATTCCTTACGTTACTAACTTATTAGGATCCACTTTACTAATGAAAATACCAAAAAAAAAATGCCCAGAAGCGGTTTTATTACAGCTTTTACTACCTGTGCTACACTTGCAGGCCAGTTCCTATGAGAATTCAAATAATAAGGAAAAACAGATTCAGACAATTCACTTTCGAATGCTACTAACATTTTAAAGGTTAGAATTTTTCCTTGTACCAGAAAAGGCAAAGTGGGGAAGGAAAGTGAAAAAAAATGTTATCCTTGCAGCTATGGCTCTGTGTGTTACTACAGAGAGATTGCGTTTTCATAGTAGAAAACCCTAATTGTGTATTTATTTTTTGGAGAAATGAAGAAAATTCAAAGATCAGCTACAGCCCACTCAAACTGTCCCCACAGAAAGGTGTCATAAAGGAAACCTGCAGTACTGGTCTGGCAAGAGACACTAAGGGAGGCTTCCAGGAAGGAAGCAAAGCGCGCACAGCTGACTCCATCTCTCCGCATTAGCCCTCTTGACAAGGACTGCTGGGGTTTGCACTATAGGCAATAGCTATAGAAGGGCTGTGGGTGGGTTGGGCAAAGCAAAGATATGGCTGGGAATCTCCATGTCTTACAGTCGTAGCAGCAGGGACCCTGCCAGAGGCTGCTCCCATGCAGATAGCTCAGAGCAGTCCCAGGTGACTCTAAATCATACCCACAATTGGGTTAACCAAGTTTCCCAATG
The DNA here is from genome assembly GCA_024606505.1 of Aquila spilogaster. Classification (NCBI taxonomy): domain Eukaryota; kingdom Metazoa; phylum Chordata; class Aves; order Accipitriformes; family Accipitridae; genus Aquila; species Aquila spilogaster. The sequence continues at coordinate 66,757 of JANHGO010002552.1, forward strand.
GTCTTTTGAAATAGCCTGTGAAATAAAAGAGTTTTCGTAATCAACTTCTAAAACTTCTCCCATGAACAGAAAGCAAGTGGCCTTTGTGCATGAAATGGAGATACCCAGACTGCTCACAGTCACTGCTTACACACGCTAGGATGCTGTAGAAATAGAAACTCAAAACTTGGTGCTACAGTTCCAGAGGAAGATTTGTAGCTCAGAGGTGATAAGACTTATATGACATTCCCTCTTTTAAGTGACTGTTTTTTTAATTAGGGGCTTTCCAGATGATCAGTGGTATTTTCAAACCAAAACTATATCTGGACTATATCTTAATATAATTTCACTATTTCCAGATAAAATGACATGCTGATCATAAACAAGAGGAGCAAAGAATGGAAGCCTGAACTTCCAGAATAACAGGTGGCTGTAATTCATGTTGATACCAATCTTTCTGGAGTCAGTGTCAGACAACAAACAATCATATAATTCCACAAGCAAACACTAACTCTTGCACAGAGTGGTCAGCATTCTAGCTTGAGCCCAGAGAAACCATTGCTTGCTTTAGTTTTCCATTTCTGCGATTGCTATAGCATTCTATGTTTCTCGTGCTCATAGCTAATCTTTTTTCTTTCCCAGAGAGGTTTCCATTACCATTTTTACATTTGCTTTCAAGTACTTAATAGGCGTTTTTATACCCATCGTCTGTGATTTCATTTCTTCCTTTCCTGCACTTCCCTCCTTTGCAGGCCTTCCTTGCTGATTCCCTTGGCTGCTATTTGACCGTATTCCCTGTAAGTACTCTTAGCATTCTGGTTTCACATCTTTGTGTTCAAGTCTTTCACCTATCTTCTAATATATTCAATTAATATATTCAACTACACAGGACTGCTTTCATTGGCCCCTGAACTCATTCTTTCCATTTAATGTTTATTGACTTTCTTTGAGTCAGTTCTCTCTCATTCATTGCATTTTCACTTCATGTGTGCTTATGGTGCTAACCTTTGCTATTGCACTACATTCTTGAGTGCAAAATATATAACAAAGACACTTTTTGTCTTTCAATAGATTGGCAAGATGATGTACAGAGGATCGTCTAGGATAGCTTATATTCTGTGGAGCCATTAATAGTATGCATTCTGTGGTCAGAACCCCTGAAGTAGCTAGTGGGTACTTATTTTGTGTGAACACTCAGTCTGTTTTCAGTTCTTTTAATATCTTTTATTTTACCAGGCCGGGGATCTCTGTTATCTACAGTTTTCATCAAACTGTCCTATCTGAAATGCTATTGTGCTACCAGAGGGAGCTTCCCGGATATAAACGTAGAAACAAAGACAGATTGTTTGACCTTGTCAGGAGTCTCAGAGGGGAGAAGAGAGAGGGTGGGGAGGAAAGGCCAAGAAAAAAAGAGACTACCTAACACTGAGACTGAAATTTCCAGGGGGAAATTCATCATGGTTTCCCAGGGGAATCACAAGGTGAAAGGTCTAGGGAGGTAAAAAGGAAGAAGGAGGAGACAGCATTAGTGGAGAGTTGTTTGACTTGTGAATTACAGCAGTCTCAGATCCTGCGTCGCACCAAACAAGCAATGGGAGGGGAAGGTGAGCTGGTGTTTCTAGTGCTCCTATACCTTCCTGGCATCTTCAGGGCCTTAAATTTCCATTTAAATGCTGCTCTTTCAGAGGTGATTTGTCTGTCGCAGAGACCATTCCAGATACACTGGATATAGTGAAGTACTACGGGAGAAAGTTTTCAAAATACAAATAGTTGTATTTGCAGCTGCATAGTTAACGCCACTATTGATTTCTTTTTCTGAGGACTTGTAATCTTCCCTTGGGCTGCTTTTTATCTCAGCACTCGTCTCTTCCTTCTCATAGTCCTCTGGCCACTCTCGTTCTCCCATTCCCGACTCATTTTTCAAATAGACCCAAAGAGGCACTGCCATTTATTCTGTTCTCTCGGTATGGCTGCGGGGCATGTAAACAAATTAAATTTGGTAGAAGACAAAGGAATCATTTATAGCACATAACAGTGATGTTTTGTTTTGTTTTTCAATTACATAAAGCAATTAAATCACATTACAAATCCTTTTCAGCACAAATGTCCGTTTTCAACTCAAAGCGATTTCAATGTTTGTTTTAATAAGAAGCATGGCCAGAAAGTGATGTAAGATACAGGACTACACAGTGAAATAATACATCAACACAGATTCTATATATTATGAATGTTTTGTTAATACCTCAGATGTCTCTTTGAGATGTTCAGACAAGTATCTGAAATGCTTCGTAACAGCATTGCTACACAGGAAGAAGTAGAAAGTGAAAAGTGGAGCAGAGCCAGGCACAGTCGGACCGGCAAACGCTGCCCTGCATGATGCTGTGCCACCAACATGCCCAGCACACGGCGGCTGGGATGTCCCAGTGTGAGAGCTCACTGACTGCGAGCAGCTGATGATCCTGACAGAGTAAAGTCAAAACCTAAGGTGGGCACCCCTAATTGTGATGGATATCAGCTTCAGATCACCAGAACAGCTGTGGGGGTGATAATGAGATACACACCCTGGTGTAGTAGTGCAGAATCCACGATCTGCGGATTGCCGACCATTTGTAGCGCATCAGAAGGTAGTCTCCAAAACTGAAGCAACTTTTCCTTCTTTTAGTAAAGCAGTACTCATACATTAACGTACAGAAGAAGGGAAACAGTCAAAATGGTGGTGACATAGAAGTAATTAAGCAAAGCTGGCTTGTAAGAAATGTCCTAGCTAGAGCTACTGATAGTCCACTTGTGTTAATAATACTGATTTTTACTGTGCCCATCAGAACTGCAGCTGCTTGCACCTCCCATGTAATTCATTTTTCTAAATTCGTCACTTAGCATATAGGTATATTCATGATTGTCCTATATACCCAAGTGTGTGAATGTGTGCGCACAAATAACGCATTCAGCTGATCACAACGCGGATCGATTGCACAAATTAGGAAATTTCCCATCTGTTACTTCTCTGACAAAGTACATTTCCTTTATTCAGAGAAAGATTGAAAAAAAAAAAAGGTTAAAATTAAAGAGTGAAAAGAACCTCAAGGTTTTTTCCCTTGTTCTTTTGGCTGAAGAAGGAAATGTCATCCTGAAATTTATTAATTTCCTCTGCAGGGGAGACTTTGCCAAAATGCAAGAAGGAAGGAAAACAGTCTGACATATGTGCTACTCGCTCCAGTGTCCTCAGATCAATTACTGAGAGAAAAAATTAAAGCCTTCAGATAACGGCTCCCCAGAAGTGGAGCTGCAGCCATGAGTTGTTACCCAGCTTCAGCTTTCCCAGGCCAAAATGTTTCCCTTTTTGTCTGCTGCTCAGGAATGGGGGCGTGAGGGAATGATGAGACTAAAAGGGACCACTGCAGCCACAATATGCTGCTGATTTCACTGCTTCCACAGGTACCTGTTGTGAATTAAATCCTCCACAGAAGACAGCGGATCTAGTACCCATGGCCTAGTTGTGTTCAAGAAGAGAACTTGAACTGGCACACGTGCAAGCACTAACTTAAACACTGGATTTTATAGTTCATGCTGAGCACGTACATCAAGAGTTCAGAAAGCATTCACAATTACTGTAGCAAGTTTCAGTCACAGACAATTACAGTTGATGGTGTTACTGTGCACCTAAAGCTTCCAGGCTGTTTGGAAGAATACCTTTTAGGGGACTGTGGCAAGGTTCTGCACTAGTAAAGGCTGACTCAAGGCCGACTTTGAGGGGAGAGAAATACAAATCCCAAGTTTTCCATTTCCAGAACTTCTGCTTTTCCTCTGGGACAGAGGCCAAAAGATTAATGCAATATGAACACAGCTCAAGAAATAGTTTTGTTAGCAACCTAAAATTTCTGTTTCTCTAAGGCTGTATCTGTGGGGCTGGAATTCTGTGTTACTGTATGACATCACACAGCGAAATAACCACTGCAATGTGCATCTTTTGCAACCGCTGAGTTAACTTCACACATGCGCAGATATAAAAGCAGTTGCTTGGTCAGTTTTGTTCCGTAGGAGAAATATAACTGATGAGGAGAAAGTGCTCTCTGAACTTTGACAGGATAACTGAATCACAGAACCAGACCTGTGTGAAAGTTTCCTACATTTAAAAGTGAACTGGTAGAAAATGTCAAAGAAGAAATGGAGAAATTGTAGCACTGACAAATGCCAAACAAATGGCTGTGTTTGCTGATCTAGCATGCTGGCAAAGCTGCTGTAAGTTAATTTTATCCTACAGTTCACACTGCATACGCTCATGCCAAGACGAGCACAACTGAATGGTTGAAACTGATACAATCCTTAGGAAAAGAAGCATGCAGTACTACAGACAGGTGAGATCCTTTTCTGCTTCAGATGCTCTGGCCTGGCAGCTCTGTTCAAAATGAAAGTGGCAGAAACAAGCCTCAGTTAGACCCAGGGCCCAGATGGCTGCACGACGTGAGCGGAGCTGCATGGAAGGCAGATCAGTCTCTGCTTCCCACACAGGCGTGCTGCTTTGCAGATTCCACTTCTTCTGTGGAAAGCCATGTTCCCAAGGAAAATGACTTATGCTACTCAGTGAAGATTTCTTCCGTTCTGGGTGAGGTTCTACAACAGGGCTTTCCGCATTTTTAGTGCTTATTTAATTACCAAGGGGGAAAAATTCTTAAATCTCAATTGAATATGAAGCTGCCAAGGTATGGGCTGTCCTGGGGATGATTTGTGAGTTGAAGTGATCCCCAGGAAATTTTGGTCTTGGGTTGAGAGCCCAACTCCTCCAGTGAGCTGCAATCACACAAGTTGGCTTAAAGGCATCTATCAGATAGGAACACGACTTAACAGTAAACGTTTTGTACCCAGAAATGCATTCCTGAATGAGGATTTTCAAGTGAATGAATGAAGGTGTTCTTGTAAAACAACCTTTTTGTCATTCACTTCTAGAACATCTAGTGCAGTAGAACCCAAGCCACAGCAGTGAAATGAACCTGTTACTTAACCCAGACTAAAATATGAGGTCTAGCTTCTGGAAACACACCAGGTCAAACATATGAACTTCCCTAGTGCTACAAATGTGCTTATATTTAAGAACATTACACACAGAATTTAAAGCAGCAAGACCTTAAGCAGCAACAGGGAGTCATATTTGCTGCAGTTACGAGATACCAGCAATTATTTCATCAGCTGATAAAAGTTACTGCCATTTAAATGTAATGTTTTTTAAAATAACACCGTTATAACTAACTCTGAAAACTACATTAATTGAAAGGCTTGATAGGGTACTTACCCATTTAATCAGTTCAGGTAAGGATAGCACAGTGTGCTTTCCCATGTCATCAACTCCATCACCCGCTTAGTATTTATTATTTGAACCCATCTTGTGCACGTCAGTGACAGAGCAAGAACTCTTTTGTAAATTAGGAGCAGTAAATAAAATCAGAAGCAGCATTTACCATTTCACTATTAGTTTATCACCAACGCAGTCTTAGGCCGAACTGTCTTTTGTACAGGTTTTCACTCCTCTGTCTAAAACTGCTTCAAAATGGGAGGCACTGAGCAGTTACAGATGGCCAAGCCTACCGCTGCGTACATCTGCTCTACACTTCATAAGTGACCACAGTCACTGCTGAGATATGCAATATCTTTATGTAGATACAAAATTAGCCACAGGCCTAACATGAAAAAGGTGTGCAATTAACTAAACTTAATTACTTAAACCTGTCTGCAGTCTTCCAGTTTTTTACAGAACTGCTCTGACATCTCAGGTCCCTGCGGTAAAGCTGCTGGAATGCCCACAGCTCCATTTCTGTCGCTTCGCAGAATTACCTTTCTGTCCTCAAACAAACTTTCCAGTCTTTTATTTTTTTTCTAAGCTACCAGTTTCTTATTCCTGCTAATCAGACATTATGAAATAATACAAGGGGCAGATAATGATGCCTGCTGGAATTGTAGTTATAGCTCATGGTTCCCACATGAAACAAAGCTATCATCTGTAAAAGATAGAAAGAAAACCTATTAGAAATACATGCGTAATTCTTGTAAGCCCCCAGTTTGATGCTTCTTCAGCTGGCACGAATATCAGTGAAAAAAAACAAAAATGTTTGCAAGCAAGACGTTCCTTCTTTCTATTGGTTTGTTACTGCAAAAAATAAGTAACACCTCAATGCCTCCCAGGGGTCCTCAGGTGCCAGAGACCTTCCAGCTGGCTGCTTCCGTGAATGTCATCATTTATACCGAGTGGAAAACCTTCAAACAGGAAAACTGGAGAAGGGAGATGGCTCCCCCAGCAGTAAGCAGCAGCCTGTTGCTCGGAGCGCTTTCACAGGACATCCAACAAGGTACTTTTTGTCTTCCTGTTGAAAGTTTCTTCACTAAAATAATGTTTGGCCCTCCCTAATTGCACCTCCTTGGCTGTAGTTCCCTGAGGATCTACATATTTTGATCCCAAGTGACTTTGTCAGCAGTTCATGTTTCACTGATCTTTTATGCTACTTTGTGCTAAATGATCCCCTATTTCTTTTTGGATGAAAGATGGAAGTGCTGTCACTCCCCACCCCCTCCATTCCTTTACCCTTAATAATGAAGAACCAGGAAAAAAATATATTTTTTATATTAAATATAAATTAATATATTAATATAATACTGCAGCCCCGAAGGACGGCTCCTTCACAAGGAGTTCCACGCTTCTCTCTCATTTTGTGGTATCTCTGTAGCTTTCCTCTCAGGGAGGTGTTAGGGCCCAGGTATCCATCACAAAGCTCGTGAAAAGGGAGGACTGCTGTGCAAAGTGAAGTGCACAGGAAAGCCAGTGTATCCGTCAGGGCTCCAGGCAAGCCTCCAAGCAGCTGTCCACCAGCTGCTGGATTTAATGCTTGTTTTTCTACTCTTGGCTTCAGTGGCAAGTGCTGATTCAGCAGCTGAGCCAATGGCTGTGAGCTGCATATACAGTGGATGTGTAATAACACCATGAAGGAATGTATGCAAGGCTTTTACTTCTTAGGGTTTGGTTGTTCTTTTCTTATTTTTTTTTTAATCTGTTGGGAAACTTAGAGAAGTCCTTCTCTTTAACTGATTGTGGTGTTAGCTGTAACTCATTCTCCAGGCTCATGTTCTCAAATACCTCCACGAAGGAGATTAGAAGATCAAACAGTTCATAGCAAGCAAAGCCCTCTGTTACTTGAAGGATGTGAGAACAAGGTAAAAAGGTGAAAGGCTGCTAAAGTGAATTTTCATCCTAAAGGGTAAAGTGAAGGGAGCTGAGGCTGACACCACCCCTGGAAGGTGCATTCATGATTTTTTCCCACCGTCTCACAGCCGCTGGTACAAAGCACAATTTGTAGATAGTTATAAATATCAGATTCCAGTCATCTGCACTTGATGCTATTTTGAACTCTTCCACGTGAGAAAAACGGTTAAAAATAAAAATATAGCCTTTTCATTCTTCTCTAGATGTTCTGTTCAGTTCTTCCTGCTCACACAGAATCACAGACCCGTCTATAAATATCTAACCCAGATATACAATTGCTTGTTTAAAAAGAGGGTGTTTGGTAGAAAATGGAATGAAATAGAAAATGTCCTTTATTGTATTTTTATTGCAGACCAGATGTGGCCTCTCAATTTTCCCTCTGTCATTTGGAGATGTACATTCACCAAGAACACTGCATGTGTGCTTATAAATATTTTGATGTTGTCATGGTATAATAAAGGGTAATTGATTAGAAAAATCCCTATGGGATTTTGCACTTAAGAACACATTTCTATTTTAGCACTATTGTCTTCAAACTAAGTGCCTATTTTGACTGATCCCAAAGAGAAAGCAACAGCAAACAGGCAAGGACTTGGCATTTGGTCAACTGGCAAACTGAGTGAAGCTCATGCAGCTCGTTGTTCCAGAGCTGCACGTGAGATGTTCACACCAGCAGCCAACTGCTCCTCCTCCAAATATAACCTGCTCCCATATGGCAAAACGCCTGAGACCTGCCTGACATGGGGGAGCAGACATCTGACCAGATCAACACCGTGCCCTCAAACTGCTATTTGTTAGGCAAATTACTACTTCCAGGCAAAAAGAGTAATACAAACTATTCACTTTCAGTATGTATTTGTGATTTTTCAGTCTACCTACACAGAAGACTATCATTTAGAGCACTGAGGTAAAGAACTCTGTTTTTATACCCCATTTGACTTTGGGGTACGTGCTACTTTGAGATGTATATTGCTCCTTCAATTCCTCTGGGAGCTCAGCTACATGTAATGCAACCAACAGCAGCTGGAAGGTCCCAGCTGAGAATTCCTGGGTGCAGGATAAGGTGCAGCTGAAGAAAACAGAGACAGATCTGTGACTTATTCTGGATGAGCTGGGCTTCAGCCCTGCCATTCACTGACAGCGAGCTCACCAAACTCCCATCCCGTGGCGCTGGGATCAGCGCAGCACTCAGACTGCCTGCCCGTACTTCCTTCCCCTGCGACGTCTCATCACCGGTAGGTGCCTCCCTCAAAACTGCAAAAAGCAAGCGTTCTGTTACAGCAGTGCAAAGCACCTAAGTGATGAAACCTGTGGAGAGCATGTGACTGATGATCTTCCTACACAGGATGATGGCAGCTGATGCTGTTTTTGTACTCAAGCTGGTAATGTGTGGAAGATGCTTCTTCTCACATATAAAGCACTATACTGGAGACACATGTAATATGACAGTTTCTATAGTAACTACTTGTTCTTTATGGAGCAGCAGATTAAACCTGTACACCTTGTTATTGTTCTTTCATCCCATTATCCAGAGTACTCAGGCAGTTACCACAGCTACACTGCTTTATCCCTCTCCATTCCCCTGCCAACAGAACTATGGCAGGGCTTTGTGCATTGCAAGCAGAGTGCCTGTGAGACACAGAGCACCATTAGAATTTAGAAAGTGACCGCTGCCTGATCATATCAATGCATCAAAGCACATATGTGCGTTGCTGGATACTGAAAGGTGAAGCTGTAGAGATTAAAAGCTGATTGCTTGTTTTGTTAAGCTGGCAAATTTATGATTTGGGGATTACCATTTTGCTGAGAAAACAGTGCTGGTGATGTATAGGACGTTCATCTGTTGATGCTCTGAGCTTACCAGAGTCACTTCACCAGCCCAGGTGTAAGGGCAAACTCTGGTGGTAAGAACCCTGAGGTTCATTACACACAGGACTCATGCGCTGCACTGATTCATGGTTCTTATTTCAGTGCAGGAAAAGTAATGCTGCTACATTGTGTTTTACGCTAAAATATTTCATTATTGTAATTCATCGATGCTGCAGCTGTGCTGACGGTATCAGCCCTGCAAGCAGTGTTATTTACAGGAATCAGATGCTTTCTGTGCTGCATCATGTTAGCCTCACTGTGGGAAAAATGCCCCTGCTCCGTCTCTGCCTGAAAGCCTCTGCTGCTGTCTCCAGCAGAAACGTATCAGTAATAAATTCTGGTTATGAAATCGCATTGTAGGGAGAAATCGCAGCTGTGTGAGCAGGGCTGCAGCCTGCACAGCTAGAAGGAAGGAAACAGCGTAGAGACAGGTAGCTCCATCAACGAGATAAGAGAAAATGGTACTCGGTGTCACTTAAATAAAGCTGCAGTAAGTCGCGCACATGCAGAAGAGGGGAAAGTGAGAGGTGGAAAGAGAAAAGCAGAGAAAACAAATGCACGGCACCGAGAGCAACTGAAAGATGGAAACAGCGGAATGCAGGCAGCTCCCGCGGAACGAGCAGCCTGGTTTCTCTCCCTTTGCCCTTGATTGCATCACTCTGACACGGATGCGGCACCCGGCCCGGCGCCCCGAGCGCTGCGCCGTTCTCCGCGGGAAGCTACCCCGGCCCCGGCCGCGCTCCTTACGCAACGCGGACGCGGAGCCGCCCGTCCGCCGCCGCCCGGATATCCGCCTCCCGCAAGCCGATCGTCACCATAAGCCCGGCGGCGTGGCCCGACAAGGCCGCGAAGCCGAACACGCGACCGACCCCGTCAAGGTCCGGCACCTGCACCGCCCCGTTGCCGGGCGAGGCCCGGAATGCCTCGATGACGGGGTAATGGGGGAAGCGTTGGCCCACGCGGCCCGCCCTGGCCGGTGCTTCCGCCAGGATCGCGCCGTCGCGGCTGTCCAGCACCGGGACCAACTGGTCCGACAATCCCGAGGCTCCGTCCGACAGCCGCGCGAACCACCCGAAATCAACCCCGGCCAGGATCACCCCGGGCGGCGCGTCGCCGCCGGGCAGGCGCTCCAGCGGGACGGCAAAGAACATGGCGGGCTTGCCGGTGGCCCGGCTGACCGTGAATGCGCTCATCACCACGGCCGTCTTGGAGGTCGAGGCCAGGGCTTCCTGGAAATAAGGCCGGTCCGCGAGGCTCAGGCCCTTGCCGGCCGGGTTGGTGCTGCAGGTGACGGTGCCCGAGGGCTCCAAGCTGCACGGCGTCTACGTCGCCCAGCTCCGGCTGCCGAAGTCGGCGACCATCGGTCTGCTGCTCCGCAACGGTGAGCCGATGGACATCCTGCCGACCCTGCGCATCCAGTCCGGCGACCAGCTGCTCGTGCTCGCGCCCGAGCGGGTACGCAGCGCCACCGAGGAACGGTTGCGCGAGGTCAGCGCGGGCGGGGCGCTCGCCCTCGGGGCCATCGGGCTCACGCTGGCCTATGGGCTGGCGCGGGTGTCGAACGTGGCCTTCCAGCAGCTCCGCGACGTGGTCTTCGCCCCCGTGGGCCAGCGCGCCCTGCGCCTGATCGCCGTCGAGACCTTCCGCCACGTCCACGCCCTGTCCCTGCGCTACCACCTGACCCGCCAGACCGGATCGCTGTCGCGCATCATCTCCAGGGGCACGCAGAGCGTGGACTTCCTCCTGCGGCTGCTCCTGGTCTCGCTCGGGCCGCTGGTGCTCGAGCTGGTGCTGACCCTGGCCATGCTGTGGGCGCTGTTCGACGCCC